>PVJX010002354.1:74709-131449 GCA_004027295.1 Dolichotis patagonum
AGAATAAAACAAAAGGGGGTAGTACAGAGCAGATCAGAAGAGGACAACATAGGCAACACAGTACTTTACATTAAGTCAACTGGACATCAACATTATCTAACGCCATATCTCTAACTCTGCTATAGTTGAGCATAGTTTCAATTACAATAATATCAAACATAACACAATAGTATAAAGCCATGCATTTAGTGAAAGAATTATTTAATTATGAAAATAACTTCATTCAAAGGAAAACACTGATAAGCATTAATCTTAGGTCTATATAAATAATCATCAACACCTTTCTCATTACAAACATTTTTTTTATTTCACTAGAAGAAAGAAAAACAAAACAAAACAGAATAAAGGGTAGCAACAATACAGAATTCCAAGGAAAAAAGGAAAATAACAACAACAAAAAAACCTAAGAGATTATTACTTGACAAATTACATACTGACTTCTTAGAAATAGTTGTTCAAATTATAAAGTTAAAACATGTAAAGTAGACATTCAAACAGTGAGTCTGTTAACAGTTCTGTTCCATGATCTGACAAAAGAAAACAGCAATATGGTCATCCATCTTACCCACTCAAATATACATGCAATTATATCAAAAGGGTAAAATCAAACACAACAAAGCGGATCACAAGAAAGCAATGTAAGGAACATAAATTCCAAAACTAGACAATTAGAGATATTCATTCTCTATCGTATTGACTCTTGTTTTCTTCCAAATAGTTGTCCATATTGTCACATACAGGGAATTCACATGAAACAACATAGTATGGAATTGATCTGAACAGGACGAGGAGGGCATTTCAGGTCTTCAAGACCAGACAGTAGGGAAGCCGAGAATGGCTGTCATAGTGTCTCTCATTCTCCTCAAAACAGCTGTCCATACCTTCATGTGTGTTGAATTAAACAAAACAAAACAAGCTGAAATCACTTTGAACAAAGAATGATAATTTTGCTGGATTACACGTCATGACATTATGGAATCAGCACTGGGTACTGTAGTGTCTCTTTTTCTTCAAAGTAGTTGTTCATTTCAACATGTGTTATATAGTTGGTTCTTGTAAACTGTTTATAAGCTTTACACATGCATGAGTTTCTAAATGTATATCTATCCTTTCTGTATTAGAGGTAAAAACACAACAAAGCAAGATAAAACAAAACAATTCCTAGAAAAGCATGAAGCAATAACCGTAATACAAGGTAATCTACAATGGTTACCATGATGTCTCAGCAGTATATAACAACATTAATAAAAACAAAGCATTGGAGACATTATAAGACTTCAAAAGCAAGTAATAATCAAACCAGAGTGGGTATCTTAGTGAATCTTGTCATCTTCAGTGTAGTTGCCTATACTCTTAGACTTGATGCTATCAAACATAACAAATTTAAATAAAATCAGTCAATATAAAGTAGCAATCTAACAACCCAGATTCAAATAAGATCAGTCATAATAAGACAGTATAAATTATAAAGGGCTTCAGATTAAGTTGATAGGAAATTAGGGATGATTACCATAATATGTCCTCTTATTTTTGGGATAGCTGACCATGTCATCAAGTCTAGCAAAAGTAGACAAACTGGAACAGCACGTAATCCATACAAGCAGAGTGATGAGAATAATGTAAATTTTAAATCTTGTTACCCAATTAACAATATCCTCTGCCTTCCTTTTTTAGACAATCCCTCCCCTTTCACTCCCATGGGGTGCACTGCTTGTTTTGGGTCCCACTGCCTCCCTATATAGAGCAGGTCAATGGACCCTATCTGCTGATCTACTCTGCCTGTGTTTCTCTCTGTTAATATTTCAAGGCCATCTATACTAGAGATTACAGCCAATCTTCTCTGCCTTATTTCTGCTATTCTGCCATTGGTTATCTATTTTTCTCTTCCACTCCACTGTCTGCCCCGTTCACTGAGGCCTCTCTGCCATTGTTCCTGAAATGCTCATATTCTTGTTCTCTCTCTCTCTAAAATGTCCTTCAGTATTTTTTGTAGGGTTTGATTGGTGGTCACAAATTCTCCAACTTCCTCTTTGTCATGGAAACATCTTTTTTCTCCATTAATTTCTAGAGAGAGTTTTTCAGGATACATCAATCTGGGCTGGAGGGTTCTCCTTCAGGGCTTGAAGTACTTCACTCCAAGCTCTTCTTGACCTGATGATCTGTGTCGAGAAGTCTGCCGTGATTTTGATGGGTTTTCCTTTTCAGGACCTCGTAAGCGGGATCAAAACTGAAATATTAATTCAAATTAAACAAGAGATAAGTAGATTAATAAAAGAAGGGCTGGGCACCTCTCAAGAAGACACAGACAGAAGAATGGAGGAACACAAATGGAGAGAAACGTTTAATGAAGAAAACAAGAAAAACCTATAATTCATGAAGCAAATTCAAAGAGATTATCAGGAAACTAAAGACTCCATAGAAAACTGGCAAAACTGCTTGAAAGAAACCAAAGATAGACTATCCAAAATTGAACACAGGCTTGCAATGTGTGATCATGAAAGGGAAGATCTCTTAAAAATAACAAGGGAGCAGGCAGTAACAATTGGAAGGCTAGAGGACCACAAGAGGATCTGTAACTTAATAATAAAGCATGTGAATGAAGAAGCAGGAGTCAAAACAGAGGAATTGCAAAGGCTATTCACAGAAATCATTGAGGAAAATTTCCCAAGCATAGAAAAAGGAAATGATATGCAGATGTATGAAGCATACAGAACTCCAGCCACCTACAACCAAAACAGAGCTACACCTAGACACATAATAATCAAGATACCAGAAATTCAATATAAGAACAGAATATTAAAAGCCATCAGAGAAAAGAAACAGAAAAGAACAGAATATTAAAAGCCATCAGAGAAAAGAAACAGATAGTCTATCTTTGGTTTCTTTCAAGCAGTTTTGCCAGTTTTCTATGGAGTCTTTAGTTTCCTGATAATCTCTTTGAATTTGCTTCATGAATTCTAGGTTTTTCTTGTTTTCTTCATTAAACGTTTCTCTCCATTTGTGTTCCTCCATTCTTCTGTCTGTGTCTTCTTGAGAGGTGCCCAGCCCTTCTTTTATTAATCTACTTATCTCTTGTTTAATTTGAATTAATATTTCAGTTTTGATCCCGCTTACGAGGTCCTGAAGATATCTCTTTATGTCTGCTACGGCTGTGTTTGATGTTGCATGTTTGCTGCGCTCAATCTCTTTTGTATTTACCTCTACTGGATCAATGTTCTCAGGGTTGGGGGCTGGGGTTTTTTTCTTATTTCTCCCTCTCATCATGTTT
Organism: Dolichotis patagonum; assembly: GCA_004027295.1. Lineage (NCBI taxonomy): Eukaryota > Metazoa > Chordata > Mammalia > Rodentia > Caviidae > Dolichotis > Dolichotis patagonum. Next base: position 77,978 of record PVJX010002354.1, read on the forward strand.
TTGGTTCCTGCCATACAAGTGTACAGTGTAATTCCCAGACCCTTTTCTTGTTGGTTAAGGCTCCTGTGGAGCACACAGGCTAGGGGCTTCTGCCCTCTGCCGGCTGCTATCAGAGAGTGAAGTTCAAGCAAGTGCACTGTGCACTGGCTCCTCTCCTCCAGGCCAATCAACCTTTGCAGGCCTTCACTGCATTAGTATGCAGCTGTGCTCAGGGAATTAGTTTGTAGCAACCCACTGGGTCCCGGCCAGGGGCAAGGCCCAATCCAAGCAGATTCCACCAATCCGCTCGGCAAGGGGAGCAACCAACTGAAGCCACTTCCTTATGGAGTTAGGGCTGTTCTGCCCAAATCCAACATGTCTTCCAATCGGTTTCCCCTTTCCTCTGGGAGGGTCTTATTCCCATCACTCACCTCATGTTGATGCCAGTCCCTGAGAACTGCTGGGCTCCCAGACCTCCAACTTCAGTGCTGCTGTAGCGCAAATTCACGATGCCTCTGGGTGGGTCATGTACAGGGCCAGGTCCGGGCGAGCCGCAAGCAGGGATGTTCAGCTCCACACTCCGGCCGCTCAAGCCAGTGGCATCGGTGCAGTTTGGTCAGTCAGGTCACTCTCGGGCAGTAATTCAGGCAGCTCGAGTAGTGCGCCATGCTTGCTGATCTTAGCTTCACTAATGGTAGCCCCAGGACCTCATTTTTTAACTTTAGTTTCTTCCTGGCTTTAGAGAGTCCATCTCTCTCTGTTTGGGTCTCTCCAGGGTATTAAATTCTGGCATTTAAGCTGTCCTCTCAGAGAGGCTCTCTCTCCTGATACCTACCTGTCCACCATCTTTGGAAAACTCCTTACAAACATTTTCAAAACTTTTTCCAACCTAACATTGTACAGTCTTGTGTCCTGCTTTCTCAAAGTTTATTTTCAATATTTGTCCTACGGTTTCTGCCCAGAGGTTATTCTTTTTGCTGATTGCTTTCAAAGCTCACCCCATACGCTGCATTCCCCTTTGCTTAGAGTTCCTCCTTCCTCCCATTCTCTACATACAGCTGAAGAAAGAAGAAAAGTGGTTTATATTAAACAAAGAAAGTATGCTCCTCACATTTCTTAGGACAACGTTGATTTTATGTTGCCCATTTTCAAGCCATTTATGCCAATACTTAGTCCAGAATATATAGTCTTCAGCACGTTTCTGTGGTGAGTAAAGCCTTCTCATATATGAAACAACTAGACTCTTAAATGATCCTAGTAGATTTATCACCCTGAGAAGGATGGAAAAAGAAAGCCTATGATGCGTCAATCAGTTTGCAACAGTGTTTAATGAATTGATGGTCACATATAAATTTTCCTAACACCACTTAAAATCCTTTCTCAGTAGGTTGCTTAGGAATAGTTCACGGACTATTCCAAAAATATGTTCCTCACACAAGATATTTCAACAGTAGTGAGCAAGATTTTAAGCAGACATGGAGGCAATTTTCATGGCACGGAAACTGAGGAAAACAAGAGATATTTCAGTTAGTCTTCCTACCTTGGATAGAAGACTAGCAGATTTTTCCCATACTTTCTTATACTACAAATGACTGTATCGTATGATTACCAGGTCATATAAATCAGTAATCAAATCCTGATGGGAAATCAACTTCTTTTAAGAGTTGGTATAAACTGTGCAAGTTAATAACTACTTAATTATAATTGGTGTTTCAGATCTTCTCTGTGGCCTTTAACTCCATTTTATATAATTAAGCATCTGTGATGTGCCTACAGCCATCCATGATGAGGTGACAGTGAAAGCCTAAGGATAACTACCAGCTATGCCTTCCATGATGTCCTCATCCTGGCCAAAACTGAAAATAGGATCAATTGTTGTATTGGTCAACTTTTCCATTGCTGGAACAAATTACCCGGTACTCACAAATTAAAAGAGGAGAGGTTTAATTTGGTGCACAGTTTCAGAAGAATCCAAGGCAGAAGCATTATGGCTGAGCAAATCTGTTTAGTTTATGGTGGGTGGAAAGCAGGTCAGGGGACTAATGCCAAAGAGAAAGATCAGGAGCCAGATACAAACCCTCAGGTCAAGTTTCCATGACCTACCCAGACACACCCAGAATGTAGTGTGCTTTACTAATCCCTGGGTATGACCTAAGCCAATCAAATTGACAATACAGTTTAACTATCACATCTGTCTTTCGCTGTAATGCATATTTGTATTTTTTGTTTCAAATAAGCTTTAACTCAGTGAAGGAAGCGACTGGATCTAAAAGACCCCAAAGAAACTGAAAAAAAAAATTGTAGAAAAGGTGTTAAAAGCATAGGCACCTCAGAGAACATGGGAGTGCTTAAATGACTCGGCAGAGAAACCACACTTTGCTTGTGTGTGCTGAACAATCTTTGGTATTCCTGCGCTTGAAGGGACTATGACTTCAACTTTCAGCCCTCTTCTGACAGTCTACTGTGGTCCAGGCACTGTGTTAGTCACTGGAGATAAATTCATCTTCTATCCCTGATCCCAAATTTCCCCCACTGTGGGTGGAAACAAGGAACTCTACACAGTGTCAGATGCTTGTGCGAGAGGGATTTGGGGCAACTTCAGGCTACAGTCAGTGTCAGGTTCACCTACTTAGGCCAGCCAGTTCAGGTAGACACTGAGAAAACAGGTTTTCTAAGAACCAACTGAAGGCAAAAATTTTGTTCAGCATCCTACACAATGGTGCTATTTTTTTCCTTGGACTAAGTTGTATTAATGCTGAGTAAATTTTGTTCAAAACTCAGATCTCAGTATGTATAAACATCCCATTAAATTCAGGCTCATTGATCAGTGGTGTTAGTTCCTCTGGAATGATAAGATGCATGGCAGCAAAGGTTTGGCTGTTTTTTCAGATCTGGTGACAGCTTACCCAACACATACAGGGCATCTGTATCCCTGGTAAGGGACGCGGAACTAGGGAACACCATGCAAAGATGTATGTTTCTGCCCTTGCCGTCTGTGACCTGTGCTGGTCTCCATGCTCCAGGTTAACTAACTGTGGCAGTAATCCAATCTCTGGTGGGGGCGGGGGTGTGTGCATGTGTTTCTGGTCCTTTTCTGTGAATTTGAAACAATACCATGCTGCAATTGAAATATATAAAAAGTCAGTGATAGCAAGAAGGAAATAGTTAAGGAAGGAGCAGAAGGAAGAGACTGAGGGTCACCAGCACAGAGTGATGAGGCTTATAAAATGAATTGGGCTGCATTCAACAAAAGGTTCAAGGTCCAGTGTCATAAAATATAATATGTGATGTGGTATGAATTGTGTTTCTCCAAAATCTGTATGTTGACCCTCTAAGCCCCAGTGATTCAGAATGTGATCTTAGTTGAAGAAAAAGGTCTTTACAGGGGTCATCAAATCAAAGTGAGGTCATTAGGGTAGACCTTAATCCAGTGTGATGACTGTCCTTGTGAAGAAGGGAGGAATTTGAACATAGACAGAGATAGGAAATTCTTTGAAGAGGACCAGGGAGAGAATAGCCATTTACAAGCTACGAGAGGCCTGGAGCAGCCTTCTCCTTCAGTCCTCAGAAGGAATCAGGAGAAGAGCAAAACTTTCTTGTTCTCCTCAAAGACTGTAAAACCGAGAAACAAAATTGCAGTAAAGACGAAGTCCTCTGACCCCCATCATTTCTTTTCATCACACCTCAGAGTTTAGGCTACCTGGGGAGCTCCTCAGTGTACTACATTCCTTGGGTTTTTTCATGAATTCCAGGACAAGATTTTGACCCCTCCTTCTACTGAAGACTAGTGCTTTTTCCCCCTGCTTCTGAAGAGCCATTCCCAGCCTCCTATCAGCTCAAGGTTTAGTAACAGGCTGGTGTGTGTCAGAGCTGGTGCCCTTTGGGAGCATCCCACAGGGTGCTGCGTAATCCCAGCCATAGTGGCTGATGGCTCCTGTCATATTTTTCATTCTTCCTGACAATTCCAGATTTAACCTTGATACCACTATTTCTCATGTCAGAAGGAAGGTGAAAAAACGAAGGAAAATGTTGATTTCGGCTCTTCCTGCGTACGTTCCATGGGTGCATATTTCATAATGCTCCTGCCTCTGGCTGTCCGGCCCACAGGAACCTGGGTCTAGTGCAACAGCGCTCTGAGCCCAGCTGTCACATAAACCGAGTGGACATACATTCAGTGCCAAATTCCAACAAACTTACAAATTATTTCAAAACAAATTACATATACAGGTGTTTATTTTTACCCAGGACGATTTTTTGTTTTATCAGGTTTTATAAACATACCTAAAATGTAGGGGAGTCTTTTTCTATTTTTGGTTTTGGAAACCTTCTCTTTTGTCTTTGTTTTAATTTGTTACTCTGTAATGAGAAACATGTCAAAGCACCTTATCATGTCTTACATCATTTTATTCATACACTCCACTGCACCAGTATCTTAAGACCATAATATACTTTTTTACTTTCTAAATCTCTTGAAGATTTGCTATGACTTACCTGCTTACTTATAGTAATGTTTTTATTTCCACTTAAAACACTTCTGTTAAGAAGGTGTACCCTCCACTAGGGCCGCGCGTGAGTGTTTTTCAGATGTGTCCTGTCTTTCTCATTCCTGGTGTCACTTCTCAGATCAAGCTCTTATCATCTTAAAGGGACTCAGCTTTCCTACCTTTCGTTTCTTTCCCTTTTATTATGCATCTGTTCAGGACTCTGTTTAAAGTCTTTCCTTGTAGATATCAGCATCTGTCTGTTGATTCTTAAAGAAGTGTGGTTTATTAGGGCCTTGATTAGCATATCACCTCTCTCTGCTCTACCCTCTTGCTATTCATATACTGTATAAAACTGCTAGCGTCTGTAAGAGGATAGGGTCTTTCTCTTCCTACTCTTCTACCTGGAAAACCTGTTTTTCTCCAGTGAATATTAACTCATCCTCCAACATGTGGCCCAGAACTCACCCTCTCATTGGTGCCACCCTGACCCCCTCAGACAACAAGTATGCTCTTCCTCCTGTGCTTTCTTACACATTTGCTAAGAGTTGAATTATGTGAAGAAATAATAATGTATGATAGTATTTCGGTTACTGTGTGTAGGCTTCAGTAAAATGCTTTCATTTTCCTAATGTAAACATAAAATTGACAAAAACATAAGGTAGTCAAATAGCTACTGAAATATTTAGTTATTAACTTAAATATACATAAATGCTTAAAATAATATACAAAATAATGCTTTAATTTGGAAGCATTATTTCTTTCTCACAATTTTATTATTTCTCATGAAAACATTTTGAGCATCAACACACCAGAGTACATCATCTTCACATCTATTTGTTTTAGAGATAGTATTTAAAGACTTGTGCATAATGCTGTCATTAGAAGTCTTCCACAACACGAGAACCTTTTGAATAAGATATTGAGTCTTCTAATCCAATATATATAATATATAATCATGAACTCCTGAAAGCTACTATTCATAGTACTGTTTTTTAAACCGATCTTTAATGTGCTTTTTCCTAAGAATACCCATCCTTTGCATTTCACATACTCCTAGAAATAATGACCAAATCTATTAAATTTGTTTGCCTCCTTTTTTAGTAATCCTATCATATGAGCTTTTGAAGCATCCAAACTCAACTACTATTGTTTCTTTCCAAAAAAATATGATGTTATTAAAAAAAATTTTTTTTAACTTCCCACTTCTATAATTGTGGACTGAGTCACTCAGGTTTTTTTGTTGTTCTTGTTGTTGTTTTTGGTTTTTGTTTTTCAAGACAGGGCCTTGCTATGTAGTTCAAGCTGGCCTTGAACTCATGGCAGTCCTCCTGCCTCAGCCTCCTGAGTGCTGGGATTACAGGTGTATAGCACCATGCCTGAGATTCAAGAAATTTGACTCTTCCATTCAAATCTTTGTCCAAAACAAAGCTCATGGCCAAAGGCTCCCAGTATTTCAAACAGTAAAAAAATCCAGTGATATGATCTGCTAGCACTTTCAACAACTTAGGAAAGTAAATATTCTCTTTGGAAGCTAACCTCACTTTCAACCTCAAATAACTCTACAGTTGCCTTGAAGAATAAGGCATGTGAGAAAACAAGAAACTATGAATAGTAGCTAGAAGAAAATAATAACATAGGCAGACCAACAGGAACTCTAACTACTGGGCTTTTCAGAAACAAACTATATAATAACCGTTTATAGTATTGAAGGATATGAAAGTCAAACTTTGACTTCAGCTGGAAACAATTAAATAACATATGTGGAGATAAACCACATAGGAATTCAAGAACTAAGATTTACAACAACCAAAATTATGAATTCATTGAATGGTTTTAGCATTAGATTAGACACACTTGAAGAATTAATTGTCAAAGTAGAAGACAACTCAGAAGAAAATAATCAAAAACAATGTTGGAAAGATAGAAAATACAGAAGAGAAAAAAAAGATAAAGAGAATATAGTCAAATATACTAATTTAACTCCCAAAAAATGATAAAAAATAGAGTCAATAGTTGAAATTACCAGTACTTATGAAAAACTCAGATTTAAGTGTCCCCAAATAACCCCAGACATAGTGTATTTTTGAAATGGTGAGACTGTGGAAACCTAAAGATGAATAGAAACACTAAAGCAACTAGAGAAAGAAAGTCATTTTCATTCAAAGTAGTGATAACTGAAGGGAAATTTCTCACATAACAAGGACAGAGAAGCTATATGAGAATGCCAGACAGGAAAAATATACTAATGTAAATGAAGGTGAAATAAAAGATATTTTTAAGTCAAAAAAATAGATATTAAAAAGAATTTGTAAAGGATGCTCATAAATACAAGGAATGGAGATCAAAAAGAATAATAAATGAATATGCGTTACATAAAATAGTATCTTATTCAAATATATGTAAATATTTATCTACATGTATTCTGTTGTAGTACATTACACAGTTGCATATTAATCAATAGTAAAAATGGAATTGAAATACTCTAAATTCTTTACATGGTGTGGGAGAAAGATAAAGCTATCAATTTACATTAGACTTCTATAAGCAAAAGTGGAATATAACCTGTGAATTTTTTAAAATGATAAGCTCCTAGAAAACAAGACAGTATCTTTGTGACCATGAAGTAGAAAAATATTAAATAGGACACAAATAGCATTGATCATAGAGGAAAGACTCGATGAATTAATTACACTTAAAGTAGAAACTGTATTCATCTGTATAATAATAAAACAAGGCAAAGATACAATACAGAATTGGAAAAGATATTTGTAACATGTTTAACTAGACTCATATCCATATTTACAAATCAGTTTGAAAAAGACTCTTAACCAGCTAGAAACAATTAAATGCAGCCTTACAGCATCAGTTTGATGCTGTAAAAATGTACCAATAAAAAAAATCCCAGTATTGCGTAGTCCCAATCAAAGGGGAGTATTTCTTTAATTCTAAGGAGGATATCACTTTATATGTGAGACCTTATAACTTTCACAGATGATTAGAGTCCCTCACAATTACTTCTGTGCTTTAAATTTCTCACATAACAAGGACAGAGCAAGGGATTGAAGCAAGGGATTGAAGCAAAGTATTCCCACGGGAGATGGTCCAAATTACCTCAAACCTGTGATAATGTATTCCATCTCATACATAAAAAATAGAGTCAATAGTTGAAATTACCAGTACTTATGAAAAACTCAGATTTAAGTGTCCCCAAATAACCCCAGACATAGTGTATTGAGCAAGGGATTGAAGCAAGGGATTGAAGCAAAGTATTCCCACGGGAGATGGTCCAAATTACCTCAAACCTGTGATAATGTATTCCATCTCATACATCAGAGATGTATGTATGAAATCAGAGATGTATTCCGTTTCATATATCAGAGAAATGCATGGTGAGACGCTTTTGCTTACCTAACAAAATGCTTTAAATTTAAAAGACTAACAATACCAACTATTGATGACAATGTGGAGTAACAGAAATTCTTCTCCCTGCTGGTGGAAATAAAAACTGTACCAGCTGTTTTGGGGAAAAATCAGGCATATCCCATGAGCAGCATTTCCATTCATGTATGGTGTGGCCTGACAAAGTTGTGCTCAAAAAACATGCTTAACTGTAGCCCAAAACTAAAAATAACTCATATTGGTAATTAAAGGATTCAATTAGATGTAGTCTGACAGTGGATATTCTGCAGTGAACCACTATGCAAAGAAAACATGGATGAATTTCACTGAGGAAAGGAAGCAAGACAAAAATCATATATGCTGTAAGGCTACATTTATGTAAAGTATAGAAAAAGGACAAAACTAGTATATGATGTTAGAAATCAAAGTAATGGAGATAAGTGTGAGGAAGAAGAAAGGTGGTTGGGAGCACATGAAGGGATGCACATAAGGTACTATTTTTGTCTGAGGTATATTCACTTTTTGAACATCTACCAACCTATATATTTATGATCCATGTATTTTTCTGTATGTAGTGTTGCTTCAGTTAAACATGTTATTTAAAGCACAGAAGTAATTGTGAGGGACTCTAATCATCTGTGAAAGTTATAAGGTCTCACATATAAAGTGATATCCTCCTTAGAATTAAAGAAATACTCCCCTTTGATTGGGACTACGCAATACTGGGATTTTTTTTATTGGTACATTTTTTACATACATAATGATCACATTCATCAGAGGGAATTTGTACCTGTACACAATATATCTTTCTTTTCCTCATTCCCCTCTCTTCCCCTCAATCCTGTGATACTGTTGACCTCTCCCCTGGTACATTCTGAGTTCCCAAAAACAAAACAAAACAAAACAAAAAAGCAATAAATTCTGAGTTCCCTGGGTACTGGGCTCATGTTTCTCATCTCTGCCTGACTTAGCGGAGCACTGCTGAGTGTGCGGGGGATGCGTGAAATAGCGTACTAACATGAGAAATGCATTTCTTTTATAAGGTTAAGAAAACGACAGAAGCCACCTTGCAAACAATACAAGATATGGTGACCATTGAGGACTATGATGTGTCCGAGTGCTTCCAGCACAGCCGCTCCACAGAGTCTGTGAAGTCCACTGTCTCCGAGACCTACCTGAGTAAGCCCAGCATCGCCAAGAGAAGAGCAAACCAGCAGGAGACTGAGCAGTTCTACTTCATGGTGCGACGTCGCTTCCTTGGCCACTCCTGACAGGCCCAGTGCTGCTTCTCAGATGACTCGATTGAAACACAGACTCCTGACCCCCTCAGACTTTCTGATTTAGTCAGTCTGGATAAAGTTTAGGAGTTAGTTTAGGAGTTAGGACTGCTCTAAAACAAGATTTTTAAACTTTAACATACATACACACCAGCAGGGGAGCTTGTTAAAATGTAGGTTCTGGCTGCTGTAGGTCTGGGGAGGGAAGGGACCTGCGCTCTGCATCGCACATGGGTCCACAAGTGATGGCTGATGCTATTGGGCTACAGATACAGCGCGGGTACCAAAATTCTAGGATCTAGGCGATGAAAGTGGCTGGGCTTCAGATCTGCATGAGAAATTCCTTAACATTAAACTGTTTTTGTTTTTAATTAAAAATTTATCTTGCCTTTTGCAGAAACTCAGAGAATATTTGGAAGGCAGTAACCTCATCACAAAACTCCAAGCCAAACATGACTTGCTGCAAAGGACTCTTGGAGAAGGTCAGCTCTTTGGGATAGATGGCTGGATTGTATGGCGTGTCATGAACATGCTCCATTAAGAGTATGAATCATATGTTTGTGACTCAAGCAGAAACATGATATGTTTACATTTGGTTTTTTCTGTGTCTGTGATCATCAAGTTGTCTCCCTGAAACTGTTCTGTTTTTAAGCACAGTAGTGAACTTCAGGAAGAATAGTAAATCTGGGAGGGCTCAGTCAGGGCTCACATGGGATTTTCAGAGCACAGCACTCCTGATAGGGTCCGGAGAGCTGCCCCTGCTGCTGTGTTTGGATCCTCGCTGCCTTTCCCTTCTCTTCTTGGACTTCTCCACCCGCCCGCACCACCCCTGTTTGTTTTCATGGGCTGGTATTTGTGGTTCGCTCTTGTCTCTTTTTTTGAACTCTGGAAACCAGCTAAACCAGTTTGGATGATGTTTTTTTTTCCTTTCATTAGACATTGTTGATAGTTGAGAAATAGTCCAAAATGTTGCATCTAATAATAAAAACAATAGCAAGAGTTAATACTTGCATAAGATTTACTCTGTGTCTAGCATTGTTCTGAGCTATAGTCTTAAGTGGGCACTATTAATTCCCTCATTTTTATAAATGAGGAAGCTGAGAGGAAACTGGACAGTAGGGATTATATAAATGCTATTGTTTCTTTTTCTGTCTGCATGAAATTTAAAAGAGAAAAAATATAGGCAATGTCCCTGTCTTAAATGCCTCTGAGTCTATAATTTTAATTATTCTTTATTCATGCTAGATCCTGCTGTAAGTTATAGAAAAATGAAAGAAAATGCAGAAGGGGTGGGAAATGAGAAGAAATGAGCTGTGAGTTACATCAAAAAATTGCCACTCTGAGACCTACACTCTTGCCTCCTGTCACTCTGGAACCTTCCCTGCCCATAAGACAATCTCTATTTTATGGTTTCCTCCAAAGAATCATCCTCAGAGAATTTGACCACATGAAAAAAAGTTGTCACCTAAGGCTCCATGCCTTATACAGTTCAAGTGACAGACACCAAGAAAAAAGGCTAAATTCATCTAAGAAGAAAAAAACAGAGGCTGAGGCAGGAGGATCATTGCAAGTTTGAAACCAGTTTGGGCTACAAAGTGAGCTCAAGGTCAGCCTGAATTGTATAGCAAGACCCTGTCTCAAAAAGAAAGAGAGAGAGAGGGAGAGATTGATTCATGAAAGAAACATCCATAATTCATATGTCATGCTGCTGGGAGACTCTGAACCACTGATGGTACATACATGACTGTCCCACCAGGTAGCATGGGGCAGTCCCATCAGATGATACAAACTACCCGGTGGGACAGTCATACATATGACACCAGTGGTACAAGCTAGTGGAAACGTGTCAAACTACTAAAAAATGTATAAAAAACTAAAATAACCTGAGGCACTGTACGTATGCATCTTCATTAAATTCTGAATCAAAAAGCAAATTTCAAGAGGCATATCTTTGGCATAGTGGAAAATGTTAAGCATAGAATATATTAAGTGATATTACTGAGTTAATGTTAATTTCCTATGTATGGTTATGGTCCTACGATTATAAAGAAGAAAGCTCCCTAAAGGTCATAATGTCTATAATTTACTTTCATGTGATTCTAAAAGGTAGATAGATAGATAGATAGATAGATAGATATAGATAGATATAGATAGATATAGATATAGATATAGATATATGGAAATGAAGACAGTTTCATAAGTTTATTTGTTTGTTTGTTTTGTGGTTCAAGGAATCAAACTCAGGACCTTGTGCTTGCCAGGCAAGCACCTATGTCACTGAGCTATATCCCTGGCCAATTTTATAAGTATTAACAATTAAGAAATCTAAATAAAGAGTATAAGGATATTCCCTGTATTGTTCTTGTCATTGTTCTATAGATTTGAATTTTTTTTTTTTTTTATCGGTACCAGGGATCGAACTCACGACTGCCTGCTTGCAAGGCAGGCACTTATGCCGCTGAGCTAAATCCCCAGCCCCAGATTTGAATTTTTTTAAAAAACCCTTTTTTTATTTTAAAGAGAATAAAACAAAAAAGAACAGAACAAATCAGATCAGAACAGAACAATGTAAGCAACATAGCACTTTACAACAATACAACCAGATATTAACAGTAGCTACCATAGTGTCTCTTTCTTTAAATAGTTGAGCATAGCTTCACACACAGTAATATCAAACATAACAAAATAATATAAAACCATTCAAGAGAATGAAAAAATTACAGGGCATTCTGAACCAAATAACAGAAAATGAACAATGGCTACTATAATATCTCATTCTCTATAAAAAATTTGTTTATACTATCACATTTATTTAAATCCAGTAAGACACAACATGATAGAACCAATGGTAATAGAAGAACAAAAGCATGGTAGGACTTCAAAGAAAGACGATATTAAATCAGCAATGGCTGCCATATTGTCTTGTTTTCTTCAAAATAGCTGTTCATACCAACACACATAATAAAAATCAAACAAAACAGAATAAAACCATGCCAACTGATGAATGAAAACATAAGGCTTCAAAGCAATGTAATGGGGAATCATGATTACCCTAAAATCTTATGTTCTCTTACCATTTTTTACACTAGGGAGGCTATACGGTAGTTATACATGTGAGTTTGATTTATTTTGCTTATGAGTATGGTCTCAAGTTGTGTCCATTTATTTATAAATATCTCAATGTGATCATTCTTTATAGCTGAATAGTACTCCATTGTATAAAAACACCACATCTTTTTTATCCATTCCTCAGTTGATGGGCACTTAGGTTGTTTCCAAGATCTGGCTATTACAAATTGTGCTGCTATAAACATGGGTGCACATATAGCACTGTGGTATGATATTTTCAGTTCTTCTGGGAATATGCCTAGGAGTGGAATAGCTGGGTCAAATGGGACTTCTAAGCTTTTTAAGGAATCTCCAGACTGACCTCCACAGTGGTTGCACCAGTCTAACACTCCCACCAACAGTGCAGAAGACTTCCTTTCTCCCCACAGCCTCTCCAACACTTGTTGTTAGTAGTGTTTTCTATCTTGGCCATTCTTTCTGGAGTGAGATGGAATCTCAGTGTGGTTTTAATTTGCATTTCTCTAATGATGACAAACATTTTTTCATGTATTTATTTGCCATTCGTATTTCTTCATCTGAGAATTGTGTATTCATCTTGGATGCCCATTTTTGGATTGGGTCTTTGAATTTCATGGGTCTGATTTTTTAAAATTCTTTTTAAGCTCTAGACAGAAGTCCTTTGTCTGAGGGACAGTTCATTAAGAGTTTTTTCCCAGTTTGTGGGTTTTCTTTTCACTATGCTGGAGACTTCTTTCGACATGCAGAAACTCTTTAATAAGACATAATCCCAGTTATTAATTCTGGGAAGTATTTCCTGTGCGGTTTGATTCTTGTTCATGAATTCTCTACTTACCCCTATGTCTTCAAGATTTTTACCTACTTTGTCTTCCAACAGATTTAGTGTTTCTGTTTTAATATTTAGATCTTTGATCCATTTAAATTTTAGTTTAGTACATGGTGATAGGCATGGGTCTAGTTTTAGTTTTTGACATATGGAGAGCCAATTTTTCCAGCACCATTTATTAAAGAGACCATCATTCTTCCAGCGAACATGTTTAGCCCCTTTATCAAAGATAAATTGGTTGAGTGAGTTTGTGGTTGTGGTTGTATCTTCCAATCTATTCCATTGATCTTCAGGTCTGTTTTTATTCCAGTACCATGTTGATTTTATTACAGTAGATTTGTAGTATAACTTCAAGCCAGGGATTGTGATGCCTCCTGCCTTGCCTTTGCTGCTTAGAATCGCCTTTGCTATTCTAGGTCTCTTCTGGTTCCAGATGAATTTTAGTACTTATTTCTCTAGATCTATGAAGTATGTTAGTGGTATTTTCATTGGGATTGCATTGAATCTGTATAACAATTTTGGGAGAATGGCTATTTTCATAATATTTATTCTTCCTACCCATGAACAAGAGATGTCTTTCCATTTTCTGAGGTCCTCTTCAATTTCCTTTTTTAGGGTATTATAATTTTCCCTGTATGGCTCTTTTACTTCTTTTGTTAGATTAATTCCTAAGTATTTTTTTTTTTTGGATGCTAGTGTGATGGATGTGGCTTCTCTTATTTTTCTCTCAGTGATTTTGTTGTTAGTGTATAAGAATGCTATTGATTTTTGAGTATTGACTTTGTATCCAGCTACATTGCTGAATTAATTTATTATATCTAGACGTCTTTCAATGGAGTTTTGGAGGTCTTCTATGTAGAGTGTCATGTCGTCTCCAAATAATGATAATTTAACTTCCTCTTTTCCTATCTTTACTCCTTTTATTTCTCTCTCTTGTCTAATTGCTCTGGCTAGTATTTCCAGTACTATGTTGAATAGGAGCGGTGAAAAGGGACATCCTTTTCTTGTGCCTGATTTTAAGGTAAAGGCTTTCAGTTTTTGGCCATTTAATATGATGCTGGCTGTTGGTTTGTTATAGATGGCCTTTACTATATTGAGGTAAAAACCATCTATTCCAATTTGCTGTAAGGTTCTTACTATGAATGAATGTTGGACCTTATCAAAAGCTTTTTCTGCATCTATAGAGGTGATCATGTGATTCTTAATTCTGGCTCTATTGATATGGTGGATTACATTTATTGATTTACGTATCCTTGCATGCCTGGGATGAATCCCACTTGGTTGTGGTATATAATCTTCTTGATGATTTGCTGCATCTTGTTTGTCAATATTTTATTGAGAATTTTTGCATCTATGTTCATTAGGGAGATTGGCCTATAGTTCTCTTTTTTAGTTGGGTCTTTCTCAGGTTTTGGTTCTAGAGTAATATTTGCTTCCAGGAATGATGTAGGAAGAATTGCTTCCCTTTCAATTTCATTGAAAAGTTTGAGGAGTGTCAGCATTGTCTTCTTTGTATTTCTTGTAGAATTCCGCAGTGAATCCGTCTGGGCCTGGGCTCTTCTTTGTTGGCAAGGACTTAATTACATTATCAATTAATTAATAGAAATTGGGTTATTCAGAAGTTTTACATCTTTTTGAGACAGCTTAGGTAGTTCATATGTTTCTAGGAATCTATCCATTTCTTCTGTGTTATCAAACCTATGAGAGTAGAGGTTTTTGAAATAGGTGTTGATGATCTTCTGTATTTCCACAGAGTCAGTAGTGATTTCACCTTTTTCATTCATTATTGCATGAATTTGATTTTTTTTTTCTTTCCTTTCTTTAACAAGGTTAGCTAAGGGCTTATCAATTTTATTTATTCTTTCAAAGAACCAATTCTTTGATTCATTGATTCTTTGTATTGTTTTCTTAGTCTCTATTGAATTAATTTCTGCTCTGATCTTTATAATTTCCTCCCTTTTTTCGGCTTTGGGCTTGTCTTGCTCTTCTTTTTCTAGATGTTTGAGGTGTAGTATCAGGTTGTTTATTTGTGTTCATTCTGTCTTACTGATGTGAGAACTCAGTGCAATAAATTTTCCTGTGAGGACCGCTTTCATTACATCCCACAGATTCTGGTAAAAGTTGTATTTGTATTTTCGTTTGCTTGTCGATATTGTTTAATTTCTTCTTTAATTTCCTCTGTGACCCACTAATTGCTCGAGTGTATTATTCAATTTTCATGTGTTTGTGGGGTTTTTGAAGTTTCTTTTATCATTAATTTCTAGTTTCATGGCACTATGATCCGATAACAGGCATGGGATAATTTTAATTCTTTTGCATTTACTTGCATAGGTTCTGTGGGCTAGTGTATGGTCTATTTTAGAGAATGTCCTATGTATTGCTGTGAAGAATGTATATTCTGATGTTGTTGGATGAACACTCTGTATACGTCTATCAAGTCCATTTGTTCACAGGTGTGATTCAGTTCTGTTATTTCTTTGCTGATTTTCTGTCTAGTTGATCTGTCCCTTTGTGTCAATGGCATGTTAAGGTCTCCTGTTATGATTGTGTTATTGCTTATTTGATTTTTTATTTTTGTTAATACTTGCTTTGTATAGCTGGGTGCTCTGGAATTTGGTGCATATATATTTAAGATTGTTATCTCTTCCTCTTGAAGTTTTCCCCTAACTAGTATGTAATGACCTTCTTTATTTCTTTGGATCATTCTTAGTTGGAAGTTCACATTGTCTGCAAACAGAATAGCTACTGCTATTTGGGGGGGGGGGGTTCCTGTTGCATGAAGCATTGTTTTCCATCCTTTGATTTTCAGTTTATGGGTTTCCTTTTGGGTTAGATGGGTTTCTTGTAGACAGCATATGATTGGCTGTTGTTTCTTGATTTATTCTGCTAGTCTGTTTCTTTTAATTGGTGAATTGAGGCCATTTACATTAATGGTTATAACTGTTATATATTGGTTTATTGTTGACATCTTATCTGTTTGCTGTTGTATTTTTACCTTTCCATTCTGTTTGTCTGCCTTACTTAGTGGTTTTTTCCTGTGTGTTTCTTTCAGTATGTCTTTCAGTATTCTTTGTATGGTTGGTTTGGTGATCATGAAGTTCTTCAGCTGTTCTTTGTCATGGAAGTATCTTATTTCTCCATGCATTTTGAAGGACAGTTTTGCAGGGTACATCAGTCTTGGTGGGAAGTCATTTTCCTTTAGGATCTAAAATACTTCACTCCATGCTCTTCTTGACTTCATTGTTTGTGTTGAGAAATCTGCTGTGATTCTGATAGGCTTTCTTTTATAGGTGATCTGTCTTTTCTAACAACTTTTAATATTCTGTTCTTATGTTGGATTTCTGGGATGGTGATTATTATATGTCTGGGTGTATTATGGCTATTTGGAGTTCTCTATGCTTCACTAACCTATATGTCAGTTTCCACTCTCATGTTTGGGAAATTTTCAGGTATTACTTTTGTAAATAGCCTCTTGATATCATTTGTGCTGTCCCCTTCTTTTTTATTTATCCCTATTAATCTTATGTTGTTTTTCTTTGCATCATCTTGCAGCTGTTGAATTGTTATTTCCTGACTCCTCTTATTTTTAAAGGATCTTTCCTTTCCTGTTCACTAGTGCAATCTTATTTTCAAGGTCTGAAATTCTATCTTCACTTTTGTTGAGGTGGTTTTGGCAACTTTCAATAGAATTTTTGATTTCCTGTATATCTCTTTGAATCATGAATTCTGTTTGTTTCTTATAATGTTCATTCCAGGATTCTATCTGTTTGCTTTGTTCCTCAAACTTTTTAACTGTGTCTTCTTTAGATGTGTTCACTATTTCTTTTACTACTTTTATAATTTCTTCTTTTACCTAGGAGATTATTGCTGATTTGAGTTTCTCTATAGCTTCCCTGAGTTGCTTCTTTATTTAAGTTGATATTTCAGTCATTTCAGGTGTATGGCTTATATTTTCTTCTATATACATAGCCCCTAGGCTTTCTTGGGATGGGCTGGAGGTTTGAGATTGCATTTTGCTCTTTTGTTTTGTCATTTTCCTGTATTCCTGGATTTAGAGAGGGGTTCCAAAGCTTCCCCTGGATGTGTTGGAAATCACCTCCTGTGCCCTCAGCTTCTGGGACTGAATGAAGGTCACTAAGCATGGCCCAATTAGGCCTTCAGAACCTCCCGAGCCCAGTCCAATGTCCTAGGGAGCTCAGCGGGAACTCAACTGCTGGGAGCGATGGTGTCAAACTGTCCCCTGGCCAGCGCTAGTGCACTGGCACTCACCTCGTGCAGCCCTGCTTCCCTCGCATGGCCTTGGCTCCCTGGATTGAAAGAAGGACACTGGGCGTGGTCCACTCAGGCCTGTGAAACCTCCCAAACCCAGTCCAGTGTCCTAGTGAGCTGGGCAAGAACTCAACTGCTGGGAGCAATAGTCTCAAACTCTCCCCATGCCAGTGCTAGTGGGCTGAAACTCCCTTAAGAGGCCCCAGCCTCTCAGACTGAAGTAATCTTATGTGAGTCAACTCTTTTTATCTTTGAATATTTTTCCTTTTTTTTTCTTTTGGCTACTACAGAGCCCAGGCTAGCCTCAAATTCTCAGCAGTCCTCGTGCCTCAGTCTCCCAAGTGCTGAGATTACAGGCATGTATGCCCAGTGCAATATTTTTCTTGAGGAATTGGTTTTGTTTTTTGTTTTTGTTTTTGTTTTTTCTCTTTTACTCATAGTATCTTTTTTTTCATTTTTCAAAAGTGCCTCATATTTCAAGCAATGCTTTCAATCAGTTGCCAGCCTGGAAATATAGATTATCCAACATGTAGAAGAATGCTTACAGGCACAGAATCCTTCCCTTCAAGAATGGCCTTTAGAAACTGAGATTGCGAGGATTAAAGGGGGGGTGCATTCGCTCCTGATGTGTGCAGATGTGTATTTATGTGGCTTGGAACCATGTTCTAAAACGTTTATGGTACTCATGCAATATAAATTTTCTTGTGTCTCCTAAAAAAAAATACTCAACAGTTAATGTTATTTTATATGTCATTTTTGGACAGGGCAATATTTTGACCAATTTGCTGAATCTGTATGCCAGATTCTGTCTTTTGCTGCTGACCTCTATAAAACTGTGTTATACTTTGTAAACTCTGAGCCAGGATTCCTTTATCTTGCAGTTTCTTTCAGTGAGTTCCAGTGTGCTAGTGAGACAGCTGTGTTCAGGTGCTCAAGACCTGCACTGGACTCAATTTACTCTGCAGCAGGAAGTGGATGACTTTCACATAGTGCCAGCAACCCTCACTGGCCCCTGACCACTGGTTGCAGACCCTTCTCCTCCTTGGCTGTGGCCCTCTTGCAGGCTTGCAATACACCAACTGTTGATCACTGCCTGGGTTTGACACTCAGAGAAAAGTTGAGCACGGGAGACATGTCCTACCTTTTAGTTTGATCACTGTGATCCTGGTGGCTTTCCACACAAGCCCTATTTGTGTTAATAGGCTTACACCAAAGGAGACTAGGAAGGCTAATGACTCCTGGCCCATGGTGAGGTAATCTAATGGTGAGCCCTTAGGAAAGAATCCAAGTCCCTATTTGGTAAAGTAAGGTTAGTAGTACATGATTTAGTGCTGTGTTTGGGGACAGTCTTGGGTTTTTAGATAGAAATCACCTCACTAAATAATACTAGACTCATTGCTCCAAAAGCTGCCTTCACAGTAAAACAAATAGAGCCTAACCCAGGGATTTAGCAGTTGATCATACACAGCTGAAACTGTAACTACAGACATGTGTTTGGCCTGCCTCACTGCTCACTTTTGGCAAGCTACCAATGGCCCAGTAAGTTCTTTGATTTGTAGCATTATGAAGCAACTGCATCAGGCTCTTAAAGTAGCATTGTCAAAATTCAGAATTTTAAGCTTTTGAAATAGAAACAAGAGAGTAAACTGTTTAACCATACTCATTATTGTCATCTTCATCCCTCCACAACACCATTAGGTCTTTCTGTGGTACCACTCATTTTTAAATTGACCCAGTAAACGAGATATATATCCATAACCCTGGGGGCATGGAAAGTTATTTTTCATTTTCAGTAATGAGCCTAATGTTCACATTGGCTTCTTTATAGGCACCATTTGGAGTTAAGAGGGTGTAAATATCTGTGTAATTTTGCTAAACACAGAAAATCTGACACTGGGAGCTGAGCTCGATATTAGGCTGTTTCTTGCCCTGGACATGAGGTTTCTGACAAAGAAATTAAATAGGTTGTCTTTACACAACCATTTGTCTGTCTTTGAGTAGGAGTACGAATATACTTTGAAAAGAGGAGCTGATTGTGAATAATTAGTTCTTTTTAGAAAAGCACTGCAGTAGTTGGTGTTCTTCAGGAAGAAAAAGGGCTGGAAAGTAATGCCAAAAGTCCTCATAGGTCACACATGAGGGAACAAGTCCAGGGTGTCTCTGTCTAGTTGGAGCTATTTATATTTTAAATATTTTCTTTAGCTTTTTTTTTCTCAAGTTGCCCCCAAACCTACTTTGATTTTGCCTGTTATATAGAGAAATAAAATGCATTTAGATACAAAAAAATAATTCACTGGGTCACTTTTTTCCTCCAAATGGCTTACATCTGTGTGTATGTGAGGGGGTTCTGTTGTTTTTAATATTTAAGTAGGCTCCCAAAGAAAGTGACTGAGATCTAATCCTCATGATATAGGGGAATGAAACTCTAGACCTACTATGTCTGAGAGATCGTGTTCTCTAAAATCGAAGAATGAATTTTAGGAACAATGGAGGTTAAGAGTAGAATGTATTTATTGAGAGAAAGAAAGCTTCTGTCTGAGGGAGAGACAGAAGGGGTCCCAAGCGTGTTGCCAAGGACTCTCTCTTTTCTAGGGACTTTTATAGAGTGAAATCATGGGGTGAGACGGGTTAAGGTGGGAAAACTGGGAACTCACAAGGCAGATGGGCATAAGGTGGGACATAACTATAGTTAGCCAGTAAGATTAATAGTTCAGGTAAACTTGATTAAATTGGGGACAAATGGGTAAGCACGCAGAAAGCGGGCATTCTTAGGGAGCAGGGACTCTTCCCTAGGGGGTTGGAATGGTGGCTCCTGACTTCCTCAGGGTGATAGGGAACTATTTAGAATATCAGTCCTTAGGATATTGATGCATTTGTTTGTCTTGAGGCCTGGCCCACAGCAAGAGGTATCTGTCTCCCCCCAGTTGCAAGTTATCTGGGCTCCTACACTGGCTCCATCAAGGACCTAGCCCTGTCTCACTGCCTATAATATTTCTAACTAATTCTGCTGCCTGTAACACTCAGATCACTATAAGCTTTCATATTTCTCTAGGAAGGAGAGTCATCTAAGCTTGTGTTATTGATCTATTAATGATCATACTGATTAAAAAAATAAAACCTCATTTGTCAATTGAGACACACTCAGGACTATTAACTGAAAAAGCACTGGATGGGGTAGGGTGGTTGTGCCGTGAATAATAGTACTTGCAAAACTTGCTTTTGGTTCATTATTCAAAAATGTACCTTTCATAGGTTTTTAATTTTTTATCATACTATTAACCATAGATGAATGGAATAAAATTATTGGAAGGAATTTTCTTTGATCTTTTTCTAAATCTAGGGATTAATTAGTTGGGATATTTTAACAAAAACAGTACAATGTCCAGTTTTTAAAATATTTCATTCTTAAGAAATTATCATTTACATCATTAGCATTGAACCACTTGAAAACAATTAACCTGTTAGTCATATGTACAGATATTTAATAACTTACATACTCATGTAATTTATTAAACTTATTAAAGTCTTCAGTATTTTGTGTTTGGCTTTAGCCATGTGAGGTAGGCAGAAGTTTAAGCCATATATCTTCTAGTATCATTCAAACTATTTTCCAGAAAAAAAAAAGGCTTTCTATTTTTAAAGGCAATACAATTTAGAACTTGGGAGCACAGGTCTGAAACTATAACAAACCTGTACTGTAGTACAGACCACCTCAAGGTAGCATCGTGGCCTTGGGCAAGTCATTTTTCTATATACTCACTTTCTTCTGCAAAATAAGAACAATAATGGAAACTACTTCATTAGGTGATTATGAAAATTATGAATTAAAATATTTAACATAGTGTTTAGAACACTTATTACCTAATTAAAGCTTAGAATGTTATCTAATAAGTATTAAATGTTGTGGCTGTTTTTATTATTGTTTCTGAACTATATTAGATCATATTTTTATCCCATAATAAAGTATGCAGCTTGACAATACAATGCAGCACCAGTTTCCCTACCAACTCTGGTCATTTTACTGGATCTAACTAGGCCAGCTCCTGTAACCCTTGTGTAACCTAAATAATAGAGATGCTCAGATCTTTCTCAAGCGCAGTCTTTTCTCTGGGCCTTAACTCTGTCTAGCCAGGTCCTTGATAGACACTTCATTAGGGTATCCCTAAGGCAACCACACCCCACCAAGCTCACTATCTGTCCCTCTACTTTCCATGCATGAATAGCTACATATTTTTCTTGGGTTCTGTGTACACCTCTTCTAAGTAGCAGAAGGACCCCAAAAGGAAGGGATCTGCAATTGAATGATAGGTGGATCTGGGCAGAATAGGGAGAATTGGATTCTTTCCCTTTCCCCATATCCCTACTCCACGTCTAGCAAAGAACTGATTCTGCCAACATGTACAGTGGCCATACTATGTTGAGGAAGGTATTCTCAGATATTATCTGTTGTCCCTGGATTAATAAATAAATGCTAATCAAATATCTTATTCTTCAAAAGTAAGTAATAAAATGAAAGCCTCTGTGGCAGCCTGAGAGTATTCAATGCATCCAGTGTTTCCAAAAGCCAATTTTCCCCTTGGTTGTTACACTGGTCTCGCCCTGTAACTCTGAAGCTGTCTGTTCTGATCCAGTGGACTGGGCTCGCCTAGCTGTACTGGCATGTGACCTGCTATCAGCTGTATTTTTAAGCTCTTTCAGGACCTTGCCATCATTTTGCAAACAAATCAGTTGAATGGCTCAAGTTGCCCACACCTCTTCTCATTGCTCCACCCTGAATGTAAGGAAAGCAGACAGCAGCCAGCGACACATGCAAACTTAAAATAAGTGCAGATTGTGAGAGTGCTATAAAAACTCAGCCTTGTTATTTAAAGTAACTCAAGAAGCCCAAATGTATAAAAGCAGCTTGTGTTTTAAATGACAGAATTCTATGAAAGGCTTTTAGCTTACAAGTTCTTGGAATATAGTATCATTTAATGTCCCCGTATGTTATTATCTGAAAATGTCATTTCTGATTATGGAATACAGCTTCTCTCCCAGACCCTTGATTTCATGTCACAGAAAGAATTCCAGGTTAGTCTAAGGGAAAATGAATTCTCTCAACCCCACTTAACCACCTACTCTTCCCAGAGAAGCATCAGTCAAGACAGAAGAAGTAACGTGCAAGTCTAATCCATGTTTTATTTGTATTTTGTGTTTAAATTGAATTATGACCAACAAACTTTGTTTTTAAAAATTACTCCTCAAATTATCATGTGAAATGTGTTCCTCTAATCTATACAATTCATTAAATGTTATGGATAAATTTTATGAAATCTTGATTGAATTTCTTGTTTATCTTAATGTGCTATTCTCATGTTTTCTATCATAAAATGTGTAGATTATTATAAACTCAGCATCCTAAAATAAGGAATGGATGATACAAAAGGTTACCAAATATATTCCACTAATTCAGTTTAATTTATTTTCCTTTTTGTTTTTGCAGGTCACAAAGCTGAATATATGACTACAAGGTAGGAAGATGCTTTGTCATAATTCATTGTGTGTCTCAGTTTCTTTTCTCTTTATCACGTAACAACCATTTAAATGGTATAGAAATGAATATATTTGGTTAACATGCATGAAGATAGTTTGAGCTTGACGACACATAACCCCATGAAATGCTTGTGGTCCTTACCACATCAGATATGCTATGGTATATCAAAGGATTTCCTATGGGGTTGTAACAAAGACCTAAGTTAAACAGGCTTGGTTTATCTAATCCAAAGCACATTAAATCTTTAGAAACAGCCTGATTAAGTCTTTTGCTTTGATAACTTGGTTAACAAATACCACAACGGATATATCCACTGCATTTGTATATACAAAGTATTAGTTACATTGTGTTGTACTTTGTCTTATTTCATGTTACTCATAAAAATTACAGCTATTTTAAATACTCAGAGAATTCTTAGCTATCTACTACTTATTTCAGTTTTAACTTTTAGTACCAACTATAATATTGCACATTTTTTAATCACTCAGAGAAGCCTTTGTAAGCCACTACTGAGAAAGAAAAGCCATTTTGAAAAAAGATTCTGATTTGAGCAGGGAAGAATTTGTGGTGGGTGTTACTTTTCAATGACACCATTAGTGCAGTATCCAGAAATTTTTCTAGTTGACTTAGCAAACCTTTGAACTTTTGAAGTCGAGCTGTTCTTGAGGTCAGAGGCATTGACAACATCAGTGTATCTGGCAAGTTGATTTTCAAGCTGCTGTAGTATTACTATGGGGCAATTTATTCATACGGAGCCCCCTCTTTTTTCTTGGTGAACCATTAGAAAGCCAGACCTCCTGAATTTTCTAAACTTATCAAAAGAAAAAACAACTGAGGTTTTCCTTCACTTTGTCAGTAAAGAATAATATTACCTCAATGTAGTAAGTAATATGAAGCTAATGGTGCTTTTTTCATATGTAGTATCTCTTTGCACTATCAAGTATTTTTTCTACTGTTTCTAGAGCATAGTTAGTATAAGACACTTTAAAATATTTTTGAAAGTATTCAAATACATAAATTTTCAATGAGAACTGTAAATTGTCAAATACCCTAGATATTCACATAACCCTGATAGTACTTTCTCTCATGAGCATCCCATCCCACTCCCAAGAATCCAAACCATCAGCAAGGTGTGTGGAGGGCTCAGAGCCAGAAAGAGTCATATAGTTGGAATGTTACACGGTCAAGGTTCTGCTCACCTGATCTAAGCACTGTGGAGCCAGAAACATTGACCCACCAGTGTGCCTAATACTCCACCTGTGTGGTGGAAGTGACTTCAGGTAGTTTGTTTTACTCCCAACCCCCTCTAAACAACTTTAGTTTCTTTATATCTACCTCATATTTTGGATCCTTTGAGACAGGCAGCTTTCAGGCCTTTGGTAGAAGTAGCAAAAAAATCCATCCCTCTGATAGTCCCAGCAAAGTATTACTCTGTCTCCACCAGTGATGCAGGAGCAATTATCCAGTGCTACTGGAAGCTTTGGCTTCCAGCTACAACATTTGCTTGCTGCATGAACCAGTGACCAAACAAATTCTGATCCCCTTCACTTTGTGTACTCCAGGTATCACTACCTGTAGAGCTCTGTTGGACCCTATATTATCCTTATCTTCTAGTTTCATGATTTAATGTTTTGATCTCTTGGGCTTTATGAACCCTGGAAGGACTACCTCTCTTGGGTGATGCAATTCTTATAGATAGTAATGACCAGTTTACAAATACACCTTTTACTGGTGTGCTAGCTAATCCAGAGCCCGTAATGCCAACCACTTCTTTATCAGATTCCCACCTTTAGAGCCACTGTTCCTCTTGACTTTACACCTCACGGGTGGGCACCAGACAACTAGGAATAGCCCCAGGAACCCAGAGCCCCCTGAAGCCTTTCAGTCTAAGCAATGCTGAGTCTGCTTACCCAATTTCTACCATTCCTTCCAGTGATGAGAACCACAGCAAAGACTCTGACTTAACTGTTCCCCTCACTCTCCCTCTCCACCTCCTGACCAACCTTAGTGGTTCCCCATGTGCTCCTGCCTACCCCCAGCAGAGCAGCAGAGTTGTCCCTTCCTTATGGAGGAAGTAACAAACTTTTCAATAGCCATCATGTCTTGGTCTGCTGGCTTCACCATACCAAAGAAAAATCTACATTATAAAAACATTTATAAAAGCATGAGACAGTTAATAAAATCAACAACATATTGTTAAACATTCCTCCATGAATGGCACTGAATTTAGTGTGTAAAAGATTTCAGAGATTTCTGCTGCAGCAGGACATGACATTCTGCCTGGTTCCCATAGAGGCTTCCATATTCACTTCTAGATACTAAAAGACTCCTTTTAAACCCTCAGGTACCATGGGATTTGAAGTACTGTAGGCTGTGTCCTTCTTTAATCATGTGACACCACCCACTGGGAGATTCTTAGAATCTATGAAAGACTGTTATCAGTAGATTTGTTCCCCTATATATCTTGATTATTGGGCCTTTTCAGGCTTCCACATAAATTCTTGGGATTTTTGTTTCTAAACTACACTTTCTGAATTTGACAAAATGAACTACAAAGTTACTTCTTTCTAGGAGTCCGTAGTTTACAAAGGGCTTCTTACAATTTCTAGGTGTGGTTAAGCAGTTTAAATTGCAATATCTGGAAAGAGGTCTCAGGACTCTCCTGTGTACTTGGCACAGATGTAGCAGTTGAGGCAGGTACCCACTCGCCAACTACAGAGCAAGATGATGCAGAGTTACCAAATATAGTACGTGATGCACTGACTGTGCATATATCAGAAAGACTGGCATATCCACCAACCAGACAGACAGGCAGACAGGCGGGGAAGGGATGGACAGAGTCCTGAATACCATAAATAAGTACATCCTAATACTCTACAAATACTTAGATGGTTGGGTAGTTTGTTCTACAAAATAATAATTTACATGAGCTGGCGCCCCTAGTCAGAAACAGCATTAAAACCAAACACTATTTTTCTTACTTGTGACCCATTAATAGTCCAGCTAGCACTTAGAGATATTGACGTTACTTGCATTGAAGAATTATGTTGTACCTGAAAATATTACATTTACTTGATTTCTCATTTTGGAATCTATTCAGAGGCCTAATTGTATGACCCATGTGACTCATAAGCTGAATCACAAGAACCCTGCTTTGTAACACTGGCCAAATAGCTCACAATTCCATTTGGTAATGCTTATCATTTTTAAGAATACTAGCAAACAAACAAATGCCAGCTGTAGCATGTAAGAAAACAGCAATCTAAATGAATGCTTTGTAAGCTTTTTTTATACGTAAGTAAAAATAAATGGGAATGGGTGGGACTCTTTTCCCCCATGGGCAGGGGTGGGGAAGGAACCCAAAATCCCTTATTTTGTAATCTGGATGTGACCTATGAGTATTTATTTATTGTTTGATTTATGCCATGCTCAGTAATTATATTCCCTTCCCTTAGGCCTCCAAATGTTCCCCCTAAGCCCCAGAAACACAGGAAGTCCCGACCCCGCTCACAGTATAATGCTAAGTTGTTTAATGGGGATTTGGAAACATTCGTCAAGGTACTGGCACCAGCCATCTGGGTGGCTGATCTCCACACTTCTCACTATAATGGTCTCAGCCTCTCATTGAATGAGGCAGGTCATTATGTCCAAGTCTGTCCTGGGGCTCTTTCCTTTCCCAGAAAATCAATATAATATTTCCTGAAGTCAGAGAGGAAAGAATACTTGGGTCGAGTGAGTGTCTTTAGAAAAGGAAATAAATGTGGATGTTATTATGTGGGCAAAAAAGAAACCCTTCTTTATTTTTTTAAAGCCATAATTTTTACAAAAAGGAAAAGGAAAAAAAGGAGAAAATATTTTATGTCTGCTTGTACAAATGAGATAACCCAAACTGCATTTTAAACATCCATTTGTTAGTCACTCTCTGAAGCACAGCAAGAGTCTTGATTTCCTGTGACTTCAGGAATTCATTATATTGGATAAATTGGAAGACCCTGTGGTCTACTTCCTGTGTCTCTGCTGTGTTTATTCTCTGTCTTCTTTTTCATCCTGTCTTTCTGGTAATGCTTCTAGCCGAGGACGAAGAAACTCGCACACGAGACATCAGGTATAGTGCTAGCGGGAGGGGAGGGTGCGGCCTCTTTCACTGCTTCCAAGTCACACTCATGCTTGGCTTTAATGAGATTTTTGAAGGTCTTTAAAAGAAAAATGTTTGCAGTTGGAAATTAGACAGGCTTATATAAATAGGCTTTACTTAGAAAGGAACTATAGAAATCAAACACTAATTTAAGAGGAAAAACCAAAAAATTAACTCTCCATTTTTACATTATGCATTTGGCAATTGTCTGAAATTTGAGGGAAGGAATTTTACAAAATAAAGTCAGTGTTAAATAGCAGATACACAGTTAACATGAGATTATGGATTTCAATCCAAATTATATTTTTGAAAGAAAACTTTCTTTCTGCTTCATAGCTCACATTTTATGACATGGGCCGCAATGTTCTTGAAGACTAAATTTATATGGGAAACCACATTTTTTAATAACCTCCTTAAATTGGCATATTTCTTTAAATACGTGTCTGTTTATTGAATATGTGCACTAATTATTTTTAAGTAAGCACATGTAAGTATGTGAATGTATAATATACATGGATAAATACATGCATATATACATACATACTTAGCTCTGGCAGCTGTAAAAATGACTTCTTACTTTGGAATTAAGCAAAAACCACTGGATATATAAATGGTAATCACAAGTCCATTGCTTTGAGCCTTAAACCCAGAAGAGCCTTATTAGCTCTAATTTAATATAAAATTATTGTCAAATTTGATTATCTAGTTCTCCAACCTATGGCTTCTAAGCAGGGGCAAATTAGATGGAGAGAAAGAAAGAAACAATAAAAATGAAACAGCAAGATGTGCTGCCAATGGCCTACTAGAGAAAGAACATAGGAAGCTCCAAGAAACAGATGTATAACTGTTATTTTACTGAATGGCTGTTTAAGATAATAGCAAAGTACACCTGTTATGTTTTTAAAATATTTTTCATTAAGTACAACTAAAGGAGACCAAAACACTTACACGAGCGCTTCATCTCCCCGGATGACACACACATCGAAGAATCTTTGGTAGTGACAGTGACACACGAGGGCACAGAGGTCTTGCTGTGCTTCTGAAAAGAGCTCATCCAGATGAGATCTCCTCAGTCTGACTGGGAGAGAGCCAGGGTAAAGTCGTTTCCCCTGTAGGGAAACAGACACGCAGAGGTTTGTTTGCATGGGCCTGGAGCACAGCCCATTGTTTTACTTCTTGTAAAATACTTTCTACCCAGGCATCTGGCATCTATAAAATTAAACTAAAACACACACACACACACACACACACACACTCTACTTATGGCTACTAAATTCATTATACCTGAATGAAATGCCAGTCATAGGTAAAAGATTAGCAATCACCTGAGGTTTTGTTTTGTTTTGGTTTTGGTTTTGGTTTTTGTGGGGGTTTTTGGTACCTGGGATCAAACTCATGACCTCATGCTTGCCCAGGCAGGTGCTTGTGCCACTGAACTAAATCCCCAGCCCTCACCTGAGTGATTTCAAAAATATTTTTAAATAGTATAAAAACACAACACTTTTATTTAGAATTTTCTTAATGCAAACATTTTTCTTTTAATTATGTTTTCCTTTGTTTTTCTTTATGTTTTAGTACTAAGTTCAGCAGAGGTATAAATTAATATTCTGTTTTCATCCCTTACATTTAAATATGTGTTGCTCTCTTATGTCACAGTGTTACATCAATTATTTGAATAAAGGTTATTCCACTAAAATATGCTTGTAATCTTAAAGGAAAATCCCTTTACACATTCAGTAAATTTTGATGTAATGTAATGTGATTTTGCTATCTTGAGCAAACTAGTCCATACTGAGATGTGTTTTTATTCTTAAGGCTCTTCTTTAAGGAATTAATAAACTGTATGCTCCTAGAGCAAATTAACTAATTAGAGAAACTTAATACAGGCCCCAGAAGTACCTGAGCCATTATATACTGATGAGATTGTCTTAAAACTTTAAAAATAAAAAAAATTCCTTAAGAAATGTATTACCCATTCTAGAAACAGTAAAGTATTTAAATTGCTGAAATGCATTATTCCCAATCTTTAATCTACTGCTTAATTGGAAAAGTTAGTGGTTACTGAGTCATTCTAACATATAAAGGCAACCAACATCGTGTGTTTAAAACAATTCCTCATGAATGTATACCTTGTTTCAGCTAATCACTTTTGAATCTCTTGCTTTCTTTAAAAGATTTAATTCCTGAAAGATCAGAGTCTTAAAAATATAAGAACAATAAATCCAAATTCAGTAACTTTCTTTAACTCCCTGGAGTGCATGGCATTGACACATATTTAACAATGGCCTCAGCATCTCCTTCATCTCATTTGTCATCTGATACATGTTTAAAAGCACTTCTAGAATTTATATTTATTTAGTAGAGGGCACTGATTATTTTAAGACGTGAGAAAAGGAGACCCTCCAAAAAAACTTACCTCGTAAGAAAATTACATCTAACAGGATATGCATTTGTGCAATTTTTCTTAATCCTAAAAATATGAAAAATATATAAGAATGAGTAAGTTCTGATGCAAACTAAGTGAATACATGACACATTTTAATTATCTATGAAACAGTTCCCATATCAGTGCAGTCATCATGTAGGTCATGTACTCTCAAGGACACGGTGGAGAGGATGCTGAGACGGTTGACAGGCTGTCTTGTGGGGAGGACTGCAACTCATCAGTCCCCCAGCATTCTTTATCCATGCACTGAAGACTGATCACTTACATCAGAACCTTGGCAAAGATGACTTACTCATTTTGATATGTAAGCCTGAATATAAAGAAAAGAGATTAGTTAGCTGTTGACATCTCTAGGCACAGCAGGCAAGTTGAAACAATATATTAAATGTGTTTAATTTGGTTTGCTGCAGAACCAAAAAATATAAAATTCTTTCATCTTTTTGGAAGGTGTCTTTTTTGGGAGGAGTATCTTACAAAAGATTTTAGAAGGGATGGATTTGGAAATGATCATCTAAAGGGATAAAAAGAAGTATTGAACTGTGAGGTTTATTGTGATTTAATTTAGACACTTGCCTTTGAAGTTAACTGATTTCCATCTCTACTCAGGACTCAGGACAAGTTATCCCCCTGATAGTGGAAAGTTGTATTCGATTCATCAATCTCTATGGTAAGCCATACACTACAGAATTCATTCATTCATTCATTCTTTTTAAAGAGCAGAGTATATTTATTGAGAGAGATTCTGTCCAAGAGAGAGACAGAGGGATCACATGTGGGTTGTTGAGGACCCTGCCTTGTCTAGGGGTTTTTGTAGAGCAAAACCACAAGGTCAGGTGGGTCTAAAATGGGGGGACAATGGGAAATCTCAAGGTGGGCATGAGGTGGGACAAAACTGTGGTCGTCGAATAAGATTACGAGTATAATTGCTCACGTAAAATTGATTAAATTGGAATCAGATGGGGAAGTGAGTCACATAGCAAGCAGGCATGAATACAAAATCTGTTACACTACAGATTTCTTACTTAAAAAATAATGGTGCAGAGTGCTTCAGTAAACATGTCTTTTCATCTCACACTTACTTCTAGCAAAAAAGGAGACCTAAAGAATGTGATGGGGTTTCTCATCCTCTTTCTTTGTTGCCTTTAGGTCTTCAGCATCAAGGGATTTTCCGAGTGTCTGGTTCCCAAGTGGAAGTAAATGATATTAAAAATTCATTTGAGAGAGGTAAGTGTATGTCTGTATCTATAAGCAAAACATCTTTAAAAGTCAGTATTCTGTATTGTGCAGAGATATACTCTACCCCGTATCTCCTCAAAGCCTAGTGTAACCACCTATTAGAATAGCTGAAGAATAAGACCCAAATCATAAGTCTTTGTTATTAAGGTAGAAAAGCATATGAGTTTTGTATCCTGACATTGATTGCCCATGACACACGTGTCAAGATGGTCCTGAAAGGCCTCCAAAACAGTGGGTGGCCCTGGCCTAGTCAGCAGGTGTGTGGGGCAGCTCCTCCCAACTCTGCTTCTGTTGTCAGGAGCTCTTTTTCTTCCTCTTCTTCCATTCCCAGACTCCTTCCATGTGATATAGTTGGTACTTTATTTATGTTCACTATTGGTTGTCCATAAATCTTACTCAGTTTTCAGTTAATATATGTTGACTAGCAAAACCCTATGCTTTAGTGTTAGGAATACCTAAAATCAAATCAGAATCTCATTTACTAATAACGGGATTTGAGTCAAGTGACTCAGTTATTACTTGGGTCTCAGTTTCCTCAACTGCACAATTGCAGAGTATGAGCATTAAGCCTAACCTATGAAAACACCTAACTCTTTCATGATAGCTGTTAGTTATAAATGCTTTCCAAATATGATAATTCGTATGGCATCCTCTTCTGAGTACAGCTGTGCCTTCGTTCCTGTGTTTGGAGGTCAAGGCAAAAATGCAGGATGGTCATCCCATGAAGAAGAGCTACTTTCTCTCTTCTATTTCCCCTGGTTTCAGTGTGGTATAAAACCCTCTGAAGTTTGAAGTCTTGGTTGAAGAGCTAAACTGGAGCCATGTTATTTTTTTCCTGTTCCAGGTTCCCTGACCAATAGGTATTTAGAGCAGAGCTGGGTATGGTTTCTCACAGTAGACAAAAAGCAACAATAATAATAACTCTGATGAGTTCATATTAAGTACTTTCCTGCCCTAGAAGTGGAGGGGCTCCTCTATAAATGAAGTACGCTTAGAGGCAAGCAGTGTATTAAAATATCATAGCACACCCTGAGAATTGTAGTAGATTTGTGAATTTTAAAATGGAGTTTGATTTAAAAGTACATATTGTGTTGGCCTTTTAAAGGATTTTATCTCAAGTTAATTGTCAGAAAGATGGAATAACCAGTGTAGTTACCTACTATTTTAAAACTGTTTACCACAAATAACATAATTTTATGTTTATGATAGATTTTTAATAGTTACTTTTCATGAAAATGCCTTGATACCACTCAAGGTACATTTTCAAATTTCTTCACCCGATTTCATAATTTCCCATTGTTCAAGCTGGCTTTCAAATGTACTGTGAATACTGCCATGCTACTTTGGGAAATACTTGTTACTTAATTGTAGGCACTCATAATTAATGTTTTGATTTTTTAATAAATTTTGTTGACCCATATAACATAGCTAGATAGACTTTTATTGTATCTTTTCCAAGTAGGATAAGACATAGAATGTAGTTTTTGAAGTCATGTCAAACTATTACCAATTTTAGCTTCAAAAAAATGTTGGCAAAATTATAAATGCCACAGTATTTTATTTTAAGATTTGGGCAAATTGTGAGGGAGTATTTAGTAGTATAAGATTTTTTTAAAGCTTTATTTTAGCTAACTATTTTTAGGTTAATCATGGGGTGGGATATCTAAACCAATTATTTTAATTTTAGTACCATATAATCTTTCATAATGCATAATTAAAAGATGCATGTGTATATAGGAATAGCATGTATGTGTGTGTATTTATATATATTATATATATATTCAGAGAGAGAGAGAGAGAGAGAGAGAGAGAGAGAAATATATTCTTGTTGTGAGAAAAAAGAGACAGAAGCACTATGTATCTAAACCCTCTTTTTTCTAGGTGAAAATCCTCTGGCTGATGACCAGAGTAACCATGATATTAACTCAGTTGCTGGCGTTCTGAAGCTCTATTTCCGTGGGCTGGAAAATCCCCTCTTTCCTAAGGAAAGATTTAATGATCTGATTTCTTGTATCAGTAAGTACATTTCTTTTTTTTTTTTTTTTTTAAGTTTTTTCCACCAGAATTATTTTACTAACCAACTTCCTGGAAAAGATAGCAGTCCTCCTCCACATACCCTTCCATCACCCCGCTACCACCATGTTTGTGAGGCCATTTGTTTTCTTTCTGGGTCCAGCATGAGTCACCCTCCCAGCTGTGGCCTCACCCATAGCTGAGTGGGCTTTGCTGCAGGCTGAACAACTTCAGGCTCCATAGAACCAGGAGTTGACCACTTAGTTGCCAGAGTGAAGCAGAAAGGCAGGTGCCAGCTGCCTAAGAGAGAAGAAAAAGCTGTAAGCATGGAAGTGGAGTCTTTTTGGCTTTTGGTTTTATATTTTTCTCAACCAGTTTTAAAAGTAGACTAAATTACTCATCTTTGAATGTTACTTCAAGAAATAAGGTAAAATGGGATAAGAGATCATTATTAGAATACAGGAATACTAGGTAGCAATTATCTGTCAACAGGGATCCCCCAGTCATAGGCAGTATTGCTCTGGAACTGTGTAGCATATATTACAAAACCAATAATCATCAGCAAAGTAAGGCACTGCTGCTTTCTTCAGTAGTGTCTTACAGCATTACACACACACACACACACACACACACACACACACACACACACAATACTAAGAATGGATTATTAAACACAATTAGTTTCTGCGACTCTAAAATTGTAGTGCCTCTCTTCAGTCCAAGTTCCCAGGTGAGAGTCTAGGGCTAACTTCAACCATACAGGTTTTCATAAAAATTGAGCTTTACTCTTGATGGAGTAAACCCCACCCACCCCCACCTGGATTAACAGGTTCCATCGACTTGACTGTAAGGAAATCTCTCTTCTTACCCCTACTTCTCCATCCCCATTACCTTGGCTTCCCACTGGAGCTATGACAGTCTCTTAAGCAAATTCCTTAGTTCTAGATTTTGTCCACCCTCCACAAACCCCAGTCTGCATCATTCCGGCTTCTGCACCACAACTAGATTCCAAAAGGAAGACAGCAGTATTTACTCTTTCCCGTATTTGAAACCTGTCTCAGTGTTTACCACACTTCTTGGTATGGCCGGTTTATAAAATAGAATTCCTTCTGCATCTGATCTTTTCCTCCATCTGATCTCTTCCTGCTGCTATGCAACCATCTCTGGCCTCCCTACCCAATTTTTTGGTAATTTTTAAATATACAGAATAGTATAACAGAGTACACATAGGCCAGGTCTTTTCCTGCCTCCATACCTTTGCCCAGGCTGTTTCCTCTATTGCCTAATAGCCAGGGACATGTGATATGAAGGCTTAGCCAACATGGCACTTCTCCCAGAATACCCATCCTCCCCCCACCACCCCAAATGAATTAATCACTTTCTCCTCTACTAATATTCCATGATGTTCACATCTCTTTGATTCTTCTGATTACCCTACATTATAGTTTTTTATTTCCTCTGTCTCCTTCCACTAGAGAGGGGGTTTAGGGAAGAGGTCAAGAACATGGGTTCTGGACCGAGACAGCTGAAGTTCAAATCATAGCTCTACCACTTGCTCACCAGCTGTGTAACTGTAGGCAAGTTTATTAGGCTGTCTGCACTTCAGTGTCCTCACTGATAAAACAAGCAGAACATTAGTCTCTTCTTTATAGGGTTATAAGAACTAAATGAGTTAATACATGTACCAAGAAGAGTACCTGGTGTGGTTATGCTCATAATGTGCCCACATGGAGCTCCACAGGCCTATGAGATCAAGATGGCTTACTCAGTTTGGTAGCCCTAACCCCTGCCACAGCTAATTCCAGGTACATAGTTAGTGCTCAGTACATAATTGTTAAATAGAATACAAGTAAAGTGAAAACTTGAAATTCTATCAAAATTTCTTGTTAGCATCTGCACCTAAAGTCCTGTCTTCAGTTGATATCAATTCCACATTTAAAATTCTCTCCCCTCCATTGAACGTCCTATGTGGAACTTAGAAATGTGCCTGTGTGTCCACACCAAGGTTCCTGCATAGCCTGAGTCATCACAGTAGACCTCTGACTTAGCTGGAAAGAACTGAAAATGAGGTGTCACGCTTCGGGAATTCTCCTTTGGCCATGTCCAAAGAATTCCCTCACATCCTAGCCAGACAAGTTAACTCTGGAAAAACAAGTACTCTGTAACAGTGATTTTCTAGGTCTATGGTCAGTTGTAATGTTTACATGCAGTATCAGTTGGACAAAGAATACTGGGCTACATTGTCAGTTACCACTGTAGAATCATTTATGGGTGAGAAACACTATTTTGTTGTGGTTATTAATACTGAAGCCATAGGGTCAGAAATATTTAGGTTCTAGTCCTAACTTTACCAGCTGTGTAAATTTGCATAAAGATTAATACTTAATCTCATTAAAAGTAGCTGTCTCTTCATTTACTTCATAGAGTCTGTGTGAAGAGTAAATGAGATAATCCACTTAAATTGCTTAACATCCTGCCTGGCCCTGTAGTAAGCCTCAATATATGCTGCTGATTGGCATTATTACTGCTATTATAGCTGTTCCCATTGCAAACTCAGGTCACATATGCCAATACCTGGTTTAAACACTTACCAATCTATCTATTATGGCATACACCTGTTTCTTTGACATAATTCCACTAGCTGCATTTAGAAATGATGGTATCATAACCTGGAAATTGTATTTATCCCAGCATGATTTTTCCCAATATATTAAATGTTTTGAAACAAAAACAAGCATTCTCACAGTTAAAGTCAGGTTTAGCAAAATATATAGGTCATAGAAGAAAACAAAAAATGTACAGAGGTTTCTTCTATGGAGGTGGATCCTGAGATACTGCAAGTACAAATGAAGAAGCTCAAAAAACATTTTCTCCTTTATCAAAACACTAGAGTAATGTAAATCGATGAATTAATAAATTTTCAGTTAACTTGAATGAAAATAGTCTGTATCACAAATTAATGCCCTTCAGAACCTATACCTTGAAAGAAGAGCCCTGAAATTCAAGGCTGCAAAGACGTATACATCCCAGTTAAGATTTAACTATGCTGATATTTTTTCATAGGATATTAAGATATTTTTGTTAGTACTCTAGTTCCAAAGTTTCATAGGTACTGAGTCACTTGTATCAACCTTATTTTTCCGTTTGTCTTATTTTTGGTCTAAGTAGGTTGACTTTTCGTATATGTGCTGCCGAAGCGAGCACTGTAGGTTGACTTTTCAAGAACTCATTGGCATTAACAACCTCTTTGTTTAATACCTTCTTTATGTATAATCCCTTTCCTTCTAAACGCTAACCTCTTTAAAAAGATAGGAATCCTATTACTGATTTATCTCAAGGCAAGCGTTTGCTTTTACCAAAATGACCATGTGTATCTGCTTTTTTCCTGGATTCTCAATATTCATTGAGAATAGCATAGTATATTATTTATCATATATTACAATGATATCAAATCATTTTGATAATTGAATCAAGTTGGTAGATTGCCTACAATATGTAAAAAAAAAATCTGAAGACTTAAAGACTTCATTCTTACATTTAGGAGACTTAAAAACTAGCAGGTAAAGAAGATATTCATGAATAAAGGTAGTCTAAGTTAGTATATTACAGAAACACCAAGAATTAGAAATTTCAGGGGAGACAAATCTGAGTGTTTTTATCCCTGTCATCTTGTAGCACTACAATGATTTCCCCTGATAAGGTAATTTCATGTGATGTTACTTTGTACAGGAAAAAGTCTTCCCTCTTTATCTTTTCTAGAGGTCCCTGTAAGCACCCACTACCTTTTGCTTTGCTTTCCTATTTTTGCATTATTTGGGGGAAAGAAGTGTGTGTGTGTGTGTGTGTGTGTGTGCCTGCACTAAGTTATCCTGCCATGTTTGTGCCCCTAAATAACTGCATTCTTTGGAAACTTACAAATACATACTAAAGGGGACAAATATAGGTTAGCATTCATTTTTAAAATGAACCGTATCCATTCCCCAATTCACTACAACTTTATTTTGAAAGATCATTTATCTGGATGAAAACATAACTGTAATCAGTGCAGTATAAATTGGCAATGACAGATTTAGTCGTTTCTTACCCAAGAGTTGTTCTGTTTTTTTGTTCTTCATTGTTGCTGGGGGTTTTTTTAACCATCTACTTTATGAATGGTTTTGTGAATGCTCCAGGTCATACCCACAAAGGTTGGGCAGCTTCCAACACGTTCGTGTATCCCAGCTCTGAGATTCCCTAAGGCGTAAGTCCAAGTAATTACTCAAGTAATTCATGGTTTTTCCTGGCTTCCTCAGAGCCGTGAGCCCAGATGAAACATTTGCACTTCATTTTGCATAACACATTATTATTTAGGTGACTACTTAGACATGAGAAAATATTTTTATAGGAGATTTTTTTTCCGATCGCAAAACCAACCTTCAAGTCATTGTAGAGGACTTGAAAAATACACCAAAGCACATAGGATAGCAAATTTCTCCTCCAGATGTTACTACCTAAAAAGAATCAATGGTTTTGGCTACATTTTCTTCAAGGCTGTTTTTATATTTTTGTGCACATAACTTTTTTTGAAGCCAATGTGGAACTGTACTATCCATACTGTTTGTAACATGCCTTCTTTTTAACATCTTTATTATATATCTATAAAATATCTGTTAAATATCTATAAAAGAAGACAGAATAATATGATGAGCTCCATATAATCAGTCATCCCCTCTAACAACTTTCATTTCTTGGCTTCACTTGCTCCACCTGACCCCTGGGCCAGCCCTCTGGCGTCATTTTATTGATGTCCCTGGAAATGAAGGGTTCTTGGATTTTTTTTCCTCTATCATATTTCATATCACAAAACAATCTGTAGTCATGGCAAAATGCTTGAAAAATATTCAAAAGCACATAGAACAAAATACGATCACCCATCGCACCACCACCCACAGAGAAACAATGGCGTGTATATATCTTATATATATTACATTGTATGTTCACATACAATATAATACCATTATTATACCTTAAAATTTAAACATGTACCAATAAATACATTTTTAAAGAAATAAAAATAATTGTTTTATTATGAAATTAATATATGATCATTATAGAAAAAGTATACACTGAGAACAAGTCATCCATAATTCCTCTGCACAGAAACATAAACGTTTTAGTATTTTCTCAGTTTTTCCGTGTATCTGTGCACTTTTAAAAGCAGATTTCAATATTCTCTAATAAAATCTATTCATGGAATTATGCTATTGCTATCACAATCAATTTTAGAACATTTTTATTATTCCTAAAGAAACTCCAATTAGCAAACATTAGTACTCACCTTCCATTTAACTATAACTATTACCACCCCCAGCCCTAGGCAATCACTAATCTTTCTGTATGTGCCTGTTTTGACCATTTCATATAAACAAAATCATACAACCTGTGGCCTTTTGTGCCAGGCTTTAAGTAAGCACAATGTTGTACCATGTGTCAGTACTTCATATTATAACATATATTAGTACTTCATTGCATTTTATTACCAGATAATCTATTGTATGGATATACAACTCTTTCATATTCATAATAAAAACAGATACCATACCAAAACTGATATCATATCCTATGTTAATGGATATGAGTCTCTTTTGGAAGTGATGATAATATTCTAATATTAATTGAAGTGAGATTATACAACTCAATATATTAAAGATCACTGAATTATACAATTAAATGAGTAAATTATATGGTATATGAATTGTATCTCAGTGAGACTATTGTAAATAAAATTATATCATGCCATACTGACTCCTTACAAACCTTTTTGTTTAATTCATGGATGTTAATGTTTTCTCAGGTCAATGTATAT
This sequence comes from Dolichotis patagonum, assembly GCA_004027295.1. Taxonomy (NCBI): domain Eukaryota; kingdom Metazoa; phylum Chordata; class Mammalia; order Rodentia; family Caviidae; genus Dolichotis; species Dolichotis patagonum. The sequence goes on from PVJX010002354.1 coordinate 116,507, forward strand.
TTTTCAGAATTCAGCTTTGAGTGTCTGTATACTGGTTTCTGTTCATGTAATAAACTCACAGAAACATTTTTTACCAAACAGAAGCTCTTTTCCCATTAAAAAATAACTTCTCATTTCTCCTTCCCCCTAGGCCCTTTCAGTGTCTTTCCTGCTTTCTGCATCCATAAATTTGCCTAGTGTCACATAAATAGAATCATGTAATATGTGTCCCTTTGTAGCTTAGTATGACTTTTAAGGTTTGTCCATATTGTAATATATGTTAGAATGACCTTCTTTTCTAAAGTTAAATAATATTCATATATATGTATTACACATTTTGTTTATCTGTTCACTAATCTGTGAACATCTGAGTTATTTCCACCTTTTGGTTATTACTAATGCTGCTATGAAGTTGGTGTAAATATTGAAACTGCCTTTACAAGGAAGAAGAACTAAGTTTAGAACTGATTGTGGAGATGGGAAGATGGAAAATATATCTGAGGAAGGAAGTAGAGGAAAAGGTTTTTTTAAAAAGGAAGAAAAGAAAATTGAGATAAGAAAAGCAAGAGAATCCAGAGTTTAAATTAAAGCACTTTTCAAAATCAGCAAAGGGACACATGCTAATAAGTTTAGATATTTTTAAGAATGGATTATAATATGTATAATTTCACCTTTGAGGGCTTTTTTTTACTCAGTTTTAAAGATAGGTTTTCTAGAAACACATGTGCTAAGTTATCTCTTTCCTGTTTAACATAAAACAACAACCAATGTGTGTCAGGTATTCTAGGTAATAAACTCTTAACCAGTTACTTTCTGATATGAAATAGTAATCAAATTATATCTAAATATATAGTATTGATAGATATAATTCTTCCACTAAATTCTGAATGATTCACAAGTTCCTTTATCTGCAAGTATTTTATCTTTCCTCTTTTTAGTGGGGGTTCCCAAGTTCCTATCACTGAGCGCATGTTTGATCCTACAAGGTAGGACTCAGAAAGTAAATTGAGTCCCAATCTTGATAAGGTAATATTTGAGTCCTTGTGGCTTGAATGAATGTGTATACTTATTTAATAACTTTTCAAAAAGCATCTTATTCCCTTTTTCAGGAAAAAAAGATATTGGCCGGAAAGTATACAAGCAAAATACTTAAAAGTTATCAGATGTGACCCTAACCTACTTTGTTCATAGTGCATTTTTCCATTTTAAAATAATTTACTATAAAAACACAGAACACAAAGTATCAAATTGCTACTACAGTCACAGTTATTAATTATAAAAAATACACTTTTTACATTTTATATTCAAAGAATAAAAATGTTACAGGAATGATGTTTTACTTACACTGTCATTAAAGCGTTTCTGAAATCACACTTTCTCAATGGTAACAGAGCTACAGTTCCCACAATGGCACGCCTCAAAGTGGTGATTTAAACTACTTAACCATTAACCATTTACCCGGAGCATTACTCAGGCTGTGTGTTTGTTTAGGTACTGACTATACCTAGAGTCGCTTGAGCAGGCATCATCTTGCATTGAATAAATTTGATAAAATTATCATTTTTATATTTCCTGTTATATATCTTATAAAAATTAACAAAAATATGCAATATTTGATCATCCTGTATTTAAATAATTGGACTGATAGGTGGTTAAATATTCTTTCCCAGGAAACCTGATAAATTATTTGCTATTTTGCAAATTGATTTGTGGGTGAGCAAAAATATTCCCAATACATTTTTTGTAGCTTTTCAGCATGCAGAGGAAAATATAAAATGCCCAATTTGATAATAAGTGGAATGCAGCTGAAACTAGCACTTAAAATCCCACTAAAATGAGTTAGTTAAGGCAGTAGTTTTAAACTTGACTGCAGAAAAGAATCCTGGGCATTAGCATTTAAAAAAAAAACTTATCCAAGCAAACCCAAGTCAAGGTTGAACAGCACTGACCTAAGATACACAAGAAAGAGAAATGAGTTAGGAGAATATTATGATAGTCTAAATGAGAAATAAAACTTCAGTGAGGAAATTGGCAGTGAGGTACCCAGAGGTAGAAACAACCAGACTTTTTTCCCACACATGGAAGAAAAATGGAGCAAAGATGCCATGGTAGCATGGATGATTTTGCCTTTGAGATCAGTTGAGATTGCCATTGAAGAGAACTGGGTAGAAATCGCTAAGGGATGCCTACCTTTGTGGGTAGGAGAAAGTTAAAAGCAAAATAAAAGGAAAACCTGAGTAGAATCAATTGACTGTGGTGTCAGAATCTAAGGACTGAGAATTTCCTACTATCATTCCTCAATATCTCAAGAGCAATTTGGAACAAATACGTGATATGAAATTGTATGGAATTTCAAAGATATTTTCTGAAGTATATGTATGTTTGTTGTCTTCAAAGCTACACTTTACAAAGATACTTGAAGATCCAAGAAAAATAACCAGACTTAATAAACAGAAGACAGAAGTTCTAGCCCCAGCACCACTCATTGCAGCCAATTACTCTGGGGTTAGCCATTCCCCAACAGCTTTCTTACTCTGTTCAGTGGCGATGACAGCACGTGCCTTGCCTGCTTGCATACACAGAGTAGTTATTCCCATTAAGTTACATGACAAATTTGAAAATACTATGATGTAACAGATTAGTAGTAATAAACTTTGTGCTGCTGTTTCACAAGTACATTAATATTGAAATATTTTGGAGGATTCATATTCTTAACAAAGAGGGAAAATAAAGCTATGAAGTGGTTCCTAGGACTCCCTTTTTCAAGGATCTGCCCATGCCACAAGGAATGTGGGATAGGGAAATATATAATCCTAAATACAAATTTTCTATGATGCAGGAATTGTATCACTAATGCATTCATAATGTTTAACTCAGTTCTTGGAACCTAGTGGTCTCTCCTAAGTTGTCTTTAAAAGTTGATGAAAAACTAACATACAAGATAAAAAACCATATGAACAGAATACTTTGGTAGTTTTGAGAAAGGATTCAAAACCTGGCACATTACTGGACCACAGTAATAGATACAATGATAAAGACATGATGAATTAATGAATAATGATGAGGGGAGAAGTGCTATTTCCCAGAAAGCTACTTCAGTTTATATGTAGAAAAGCAAAAAGGTGTTAAAACCATCTCAGATGCAAAATTTAGAGTTAGCAACAAGGGGAAAATTATTTTTAAACCTAGAGGACTGAATTTCTCAAGGCCAAGACTGGAAATCAGAGATGAGTCAGAGGAAATGCCCTCACAAGTGATGGCACACCCAAGTAATCACTTGCACACTGTATCGATTACGACTGCATCTTTCCAAGGGCAAAGTAATTGCTTAATGTTCAGATGTTTTCCTATAACATACGTGCTGCAGTGATCTGCTTTAAATGTAGAAGTTAAATGACGCTGACCATGTCATTTTTGGTCTGCAGGAATAGATAATCTCTATGAGAGGGCGCTTCACATCCGCAAACTCCTCTTGACCTTGCCCAGGTCGGTCCTGATAGTGATGAGGTACCTCTTTGCCTTCCTCAATCAGTAAGTACCCTAATGCTCTGCCAAAATGCCTGTCTGAATTCTGTGTTCTTGGGTCCTATCTATCAGCATTGGTACACTGGGTTCCATCTATCAGCAGAGTCAAAGGAAAAAAATGATTGACTATGGATTGAAGGTACATTTTTTCCTCAGCAGATCAAGGTCTTTGTAGAGATGAAAACGCTACTCCAGATACACAAATGTAGCAGTCCATAAATACAAAAATACCCAAATATTGCTAAAAATAGTGCTTCCCAGTAAAATGTCTGGTTTTTTTAATCTTCCATCCAAAGTTAATGTCATAAATGATGCAAGTCACTTTTTCATTGCAGAAAATTTCTATGATTTTTAATGTTGTAGTTGAGATGCAGAGAAATCATAAATGAGACTTTTACACAGATTCAAAAAAGAATTTCTGCAAATTTGCCATGATAAAAAGAAATTATTTCTAAAATATTACCTAAAATGATATATCTTAAATGCACTGCATTTTTCTTAAAGAAAAACTTTACTTTTGGGTTTAGGCAATTTGATTTTTTAAATTGTATTTCTTTCTGATATATGGGATCCGTGATTAGAACATCTTCCCCAAATCCTACCTAAGAGTCCCCTTGCCATGCAACATTTCAGTCAAGCAGTGGAAAATAAAGAAATCAAAGGAGACAACAAATTGGAGAAGTGCCTTCTCAGATGGCTTGGATTTTCCCTTCCTAAATTTAGGTTATTTTCTCATCTCTGTTTCACTGGTTTGGCATACTCAAACATCATGGAGGTTTACTATAACCCTGCAGACTGGTGCTGAAAGTAGGTTAGCCCCAACAACCAAGCGTCATACAATGAGGAAACACTGGCAGAAAACCAAACAGCATGGGGCTCTACTGTTCACCCTGTGCTGCCAAACATTCCCAGGTGACAGTAGGAAGCCATTTATACAGAATTCGCCACTGGAAATAAGCCATATCTAGAAAGATAAGTGTAAGCTGCTTATTTACATAGATGCTGTACATTTTACCTTTAAATATGTCTAGTTGCTCAGGAAGTTGTAAAGGTCCAGGAGCTTGCCTTCTTCACCTTCAATTGCGTGTGTTCCCCACAACCCCACTATGGTATTCTATGTTGCTGCTGGCTCTCTCCAGGCCGTTCCTACGTAGTTCCCTGATGCACCCAACTGAACCCACTGTGAACCAGTGAAACACAATGGATTAGAAAAACGACCTGTTAATTAAGCAAGTTCTAGAAACCTGAAAATAATTCATTGAGAATTTCAACAAAATGGCAAACGCACCAGAAGTCAGACAGCTGACATTGCTCCAATTGGTTCTGCTCAAAAATGTCTCCTGACTGTTCCCACCTTCCTTCATACACAGACACCGCCTCTATGTTAGGAGATGCTTGAAATGAGAGAACAGGGTCTAGGGATGTAGCACAATAGTAGAGCACTGGCCTACCATGTGGAAGGCCCTGGATTCAATCTCTAGCACTGAGGTGTGGGAGAGGGAGTGCCATTAGCTAGTTTTCATTGTAAAACTGAAACTTAGGAATCATATTTTTCTATCGGAGTTTTTCTTCTCAAGCCAGCACTGAATGAGTGACTTAGAAACATCAAGTGTGAGTCCCCCTGCCGAGCTCAAGTGTGTCTTGAAAATTGGATCGTTCTTATTCTGAATCTCACTTCTCCTTCCTGCTCCCATTTTTAAGATCATCTGTAACGTGATCATTTGTTATCATGAACATTTTTGTAAGACTGCGTGTTTGAGAAATGGCAGAAGGGAAAGACATATGTTAGCTATGGAAATTATGCTTTTGTATTTTCTGCTTTCTAGAATATCTGATTTCTGAAAAGGGGTTAAATATCGAGCCAGGTGGTATCTCAGTTTCTTTGTGGCTGTTCACCATCATACAAAAGTAGTTGAATCTCCTTTTTTTACTTCCATTTGTCATCTGTTCACCTGGATTTTACATTTCCTTTTAAGACTGACATTCTATACACTGACAGATAACATTTCTGAACTCTCCCTAGAATAGTATACCCATGTGTTAGAAGCATTGCAATAAAGAACTGGCTTATTTTGAGTTGCCTGTAAAAATGTTTCATAAATGTCCGTTACATTGTGTTTAGAAGTTAGTAGTAGAGGGCTGCGGCTATGGTTCAGTGGCACGGTGCCTGCCTAGAAAGTGTGAGGTCCTAAGTTTGATTCCCGATACAAAAAAAAGTGATTAATTGGTAACTGGAAATCTCCCCCAAAGTTTGCCTGCCTTAAATAGAATGAAATAATTGGTTTCTCCTCCCTATTTCTTGCACTGAGTGTCTTTTGTTGTCACCTAGTGACAACAAAGTTAGTAGATTTACCCAAAAACAGATTACAAAGCCTGGAATTGTTATCCATTACCTTTCAGTACTTAAAAAGAAAACAACCTCTGTTTTCCTCTGAACTTTTTTCACAGGTTGTTGGAGAAAACTGAAATCTAAGATATTTTTGAATGGTGCAAGGACAAATTTATTAAAGACATTTGTAAAGTTCTATAGAAATCATACTGTATTTCCCAAAATTTGAGTCTGACCATAAAATTTCCCAATGATCCTGATCTCCACCGGTGTGGCTCTTCTATCAACTCACAACTTAGAAAAGCACCACTTCATTAAGCAAAGAGCACCTATATTCCCCTCTCAGTTTCTACCAAGTTAAAGATTCTAAGTCATTTTACTTTCTTTGGAAGAAAGTACTTTCTTTCATCTCTAAGTGTTACAGAACAGGGATCCCTGTACAGTACAGGTCTGTGGCCTGTTAGGAACTGGGGCCCACTGCAGTAGTTGAGCGGCAGGAAGCAAGCAAAGCTTCATCTGTGTTTCTAGCCCCTCGCATGGCTCCCATTACCACCTGAGTTCTGTCTCCTATCAGGTCAGTAGCCACATTCGATTCTCCTAAGAGCATGAACCCTGCTGTGCACTGTGCATGCCAGGCTCTAGGTCGTCCACTGTTTTTAATCATTCCCCCCAACCTACACACTTGTGGAAAAGTGAAACTGCCAAAAAGTTTAGGGACAAGCAAGACAGTATATCATTTTAGTATTCTAGTAAAAATCTTGTTTTCAGAATATGAAATACTCTTATTAAACATGTTTTCTTTTTTTTTTCCTCTTGTTCTTTTCCAACTTCTTTCTTGCTTCCTTTTAAAGTCTTTCCCAATACAGCGATGAGAACATGATGGACCCTTACAACCTGGCCATTTGCTTTGGCCCCACACTGATGCCTGTCCCAGAAATACAGGACCAGGTATCTTGCCAAGCACATGTGAATGAAATTGTAAAGACGATTATCATCCATCATGAGGCCATTTTCCCAGATTCTAAAGAACTGGATGGCCCTGTTTATGAGAAATGTATGGCTGGAGATGACTACTGGTGAGTCGAGAATTTTAGTTCTCTTTCTGCCAAAACATAAAAAATATAAAATAAAATTGTACATGCACATATATCTGTAACATAGAGGCACAAACATCAACTGCATTAGGAAAAAGAGTATCCATATGCCATCAATGCTTCCAGTTTAAAAAAAAGAAGCAGCAGCAGCAGTAACATTTGAGACAAGTGAGAAAACTAAGATCCATGGCAGCGCTGATATTCTATTACGCAAACTTATATTCCTCACTCTCTTTTCTGCAAGGTTTGTATCTGTTTAGATAAATCTACCCTGCCATGGCTTTTGTGGAGTATAAAGATTTTGATCCTACAGATCTGTATTAATTCTTATATTAACTCAAGAAAAGATAAGCAGTTAACAGATTTTATTTCCCATTCATAATCAGATAGTTTTGATACCACTTTGTGTGTTTGATTCCAGTTTGTTTTCACTATTCAATATTTACTATGTGAGTTTCAACCAGTTTCTGAGAAATCACACATTAAAAGAAGCTTCAGTTCCTTGAGCCCCTATTATGTCCTGGACACTCAGTGCACATTATTTCTTTCATTTATCATAAGCATTCTGCCAAATAATAAAAGCTAACGAGGCTGCCAAGTGATTAGTAGTACTTGGAGGCAGCCTAGGGTGTATTATACTATTTTCTATTGCTATGATAGAATACTACAGTCTTCGTACCTTATTTTTTAAAAAACAAAATTTACATCTCACAGTTCTAGAGGGTGGGCAATCAGCAAGGTGCTACTATTTGGCAAGAGCCATCTGGCCTTGCCATAACATGGTAGATAGCAAAGGAACACATGTGCATAGGTCTCCTTGTCTCTTCTTAAAAAATTGTTAATTCCAGCATGCCTCCCCCATCACCTCATCACACCCTAGTTACCTCTCATAGTCCCATTTCTAAATACCTTCAGCATGTGAGTTGGGGGATTAAGTTTCCCACGCAGGACCTTTGGGGAAGCATTCACACTGTAGCCCCAGATATGCCTGATTTGAAAGTCTACATGAGTCTTCCCTCTCAACAGCCTCCCTATCTACCTCAAAAACTGCCTGGGAAGCTAGGATTTGACCACAGTTAGAAACAAACATGTCTAAATCCTTCAGTCTGGATTCTGCTGAAGATACTGTATTTCCCCATTTCCTTACAGAGGATTAAGCAGAAGTGGGACAAGTAGCTGAAAGGTGCAAAAATATTTTTGTTTTATTTAAACCATGGTATGATGCTTAAGAAAACTGTTATGTATTTCCAGAAATACTGCTTTCCAAATTGACAAGAAAGGATGCTAGATTCTAGTTCTCTAGTGTATCAAATAACTTTACACATGAAATTCAATTCAGAAATATTTTACTTGAGTATACATCATGTCCAAGTTACTGACTAAAGCTTGGCTGTGGCAAGATAAATGAATAAAGCCCAGCCCTCCTGAGATACGTAACTTTATTTTCATAATCATTTGTTTTAAGACCAGTGTTGGATGCGTGTTTAGCGTCCTCAAATATCAGGGCTTTATTGGTAAGCTCTGCTGTCTTATTCATTTTGTCAAAGACCAAGTGGATCTCTGATCAGTATTATTTGATGTGTTGTATTCTAAAACATTTTGTAGTTACAACTTTTTCCAAATAGAGTAGAAACCTACGTAATAGTCTTCTAGCCAGTAACAGTACATCCTTCTGCTTATCCATGGTGTTTTCTTTGAGTATTGCTCATTTTAAACAAAAGATCAATAATACAGTAGTTATCCTTCTCCCTAACACCAGCAATATAAGTGAGTTTTTATAGTAGCAACAGGTTTGTATTTGTGGCCAGTACATTTTATCAGCATATATTTGAGGAGAGATAATGGTAGTGTTAAAGGTAAGTTCTAAAAGAGGATAAAACTAATGACTCAGATACAGAAACGAAATAAACACATATCAATAAATGATGGAAAAGACGCTACAATCAGTTCAAAAGAAAAATCAAAGGACCATAAACTTACATCTCATAAAAGAATGATGCACCAAATTTACAAAAACTGGTCTGTTTGTAGATCAACAATCCAACATAGTCTACCTTAATTGAACTAGTTTGCATTTCTGCGGATACGAATGATTTGTAATGCTACCAGTTTCCTGTAAGTTAGCCTTTGTAACAGAACTTTTAGTAGAATTGTAAAATAACCTAGTCAAGTTGGTAAGGATAGTGCCTGTCCTCACAGAACAGAAAATCAAGGGAGAATGTATAGCATTCCAACCTTAGATTATCCAGTAACTTTTTTTACCATTAAGAGTTTTAGATTTTTCCTTAAAGTAGCAATTACTCACTTTAAAAGTTCTCTCCACTTTGGTTTATAAATTGACCTACAAATTTTTACTTCTGCTGCGCAGTGACAGCCCATACAGTGAGCACGGTACATTGGAGGAGGTGGACCAGGAGGCTGGTACAGAACCCCACACCAGTGAAGATGGTATGACTTGTGCTCTTGCTATTATAAAACCAGTCTCCCTATCCTTTTCTTCCTTTTTTGACAATTCTTTATGTTGAAAAGTCAGTAGATGCAAAAGGATGTTTGTAAAATATGTGTGAGGTATAAAGAATATTAAATGAACACTCACAGAACCTCTACCAAGTTTAAGGAAAAAAAATTACCTGTGTTGTGTCGCTGATCATTGTCTTCCTTACCTGCCTCCAAGGTAACCACTTCATGCTTGTGTTTTGTTAATAGTTTCTTGTTTTCTATCTTCCTGAACTTTCTATAAAGGCCATCCTATATATATATATATATATATATATATATATATATATATATATACACAGAGAGAGAGAGAGAGAGATGAGGTTTTCCATTTAATAGTATATTCCTGAATATATATATATTGATGAGTATATTCAATAGTACTCATCAATAGTATATTGTATATACTATTGAGTATATATTGAATAGTATATTCAATATATATATATTGATGAGTTTTTCTATTCAATAGTATATTCCTGAAATTCATTCACACTGTTGCATTCAGTTATAAGTGTTTGTTATTCCACTATTTAATATCCTCATCTATATGTCACTTCTATCCTTAATAAATACGGGAGGCATTTTCTGGTTTTTTGCCAATAAGAACAGTGCTACTATGCATCACTATGAACATTTTGAAATGGAAATAAATGGCAGTTTTTCTAGAATTACACACCTAGGAGTACTTGTGTCTTCAATTTTACTACACATTGCTACCTATTTTTGAAAATGGTGATAATAATACTCATTCATGAACAATAAATCAGCTTCCTAATTGTACATGTTCAACAGTACTTTTGAAATATTTTAACCTCTGTTAAGGTTGTCCATATGTAATGGGATCTAGTGTGATTTTAATTTGTACCTCTCTGATTCCTAATGAAGACCTTCTTTTACAATATAGTGTATAGTATGGTAATGCCAACAAGTTAGAAAATAGTTGCCACTAAAGAGATAATTTGTTAGACTTCTTAAGAGAAAGGAATAAGCCACACTGTAGGAGACCACATGAGGAATCCTTGAGGTCCACCAGGAGGCAGAAGGGAACTTATTGTGGTTTCACTGAGAAGGAATAGTGAGGTAAGGTAAATTAGAGCAGAATTGGCTAGTTTGAATGATTTTCATGTGATCTGGGACATAGTACCATCTCAAATTGCTGTTGTGTGGCTTGGGAGTGATTAGAGAAGAGGATAGCCTGGAGTGTGAGAGCCCTACAAAGATGGTGGTCGGGGTGTTGGCTTTGGATTGGTTGGTTTGTATTTGAAAAGCTTGCTGTGATGAGTTGTTACAGTCTCTGGGAATTGGCCAACCCTATGGAAATGGTCCCTCCAGGATCAGGAATTCCCCATAAGGGTAGGTTAAAGAGACTAAAGGCATGAGGAGCACAGATGCACACATTTTTATATGTCAAATTCTTCTTTTGTGAACTTCCTATCAAGCCTTTTGCCCATTTTTCAATTGAGTTTCCTATTGGTTTGTTTGGTTTTGTTTAGCTTCATATAGTTTGACTTTGATTTATCTCTCACCTGGCCTGACTGAAAACGTTTTTCCTGTGGCTTAGAACTCCCCGTTTGTCCTCCTTCCAGCTCTTGGCAATCGTGTTCCACCCTTTGACTCTATGAATTTGACTATTTCAGATACCTCATCTAAGTAGAGTCATGCAACATACTGGCCCATTTTACTTAGCAAAATGTTCTCTAGGTCCATGCTTCTTGTCACTTATTGCAGAACTTACTTCTTTTTAAAGTCTGAATAGTATTCTATTGTATACATATATTACATTTCTTTATCCATTCATCTATCTCTGGACATTTACATTATTTCTATGTTTTGTCTATTGTGAATAGTGCTGCAATGAACATAGGAGTGTTAATATCTATTTGAGATGCTGTTTTCAGTTATTTTAGATAGATATACAAATTGATAGACTATCAAGTACTTCTATTTCTTTTTGCACTGTCAGGTACCAAACCCAGACTTTGTGCATGCTAGGCAAGTGCTCTACCATGAAGCTATATCCCAGCACTTTTGAAGTTTTATTTTGAGACAAGGTCTCGCTAAGTCACTTGCTGGTCTTGAACTTCTGATCCTCCTGTCTCAGCATCCCAAGTAGCTGGAATTTGCAAGTGTATGCCTCCATGTCCAGCCTATATTAATGTTTTTAGGAATCCCATACTGTTTTCCATAGAACCTATACCATTTTGCATCTGTGCCAACAGTGTTCAAGGGTTTCAGCTTCTCTACATCCTTGGCAACATTTGTTATTTTTTGTTTGCTTTTATAATAGCCATTATAACACATTTGAAGTGATATTGTGTGTGAGTTTTTTGCATATCCCTTATGATTAGTGATACTGAGTACATTTTTATATGGCCTTGGCCATTCATGTGTCTTCTTTTGTCCCCTGTTCTCTTTTAAATACTTTGTCTTCCACACATAGGTATTATTGCACCTATAGGTATTGCACACATAGGTATTATTGGGAGTATAATGTGAGGTAGGGATCAGTTCCTTTTTCCTCTTTATAGATATACAATTGTCTCAGCATAAATTGTCTGTTCCCCACTACTCTAAATTTCTGCCATAAACCAAGTGTCCCCTATGTGCGAACATATTCTGTGCTCTGTTCTTCTCCTCTGATCTACCTGTCTATCCCTACACCACATTAATTTTGATCCTTTTAGTAAATCCAAATAGTTAGTAAAGTAAGACCTTTGACTTTTGCCTTTTAACAATTGTTTCCCCTTTGCAATTCCACTTATGCTTCAGACTTAGTTTTTCAAGGTTGTTTGTTTGTTTCATTTTTTTATCTATCTTCAGTACAATACTGGGTTAGAACCCAGAGATTCATACATCCTATGCAAACATTGTACCAGTAAGCTACCTCCCCAGCCAATTTTTCAAGTTCTTAAAAAACAATAATTAAGAAATACCCTAAAAACCTTCTGGGATTTTGACTATAGTTATGCAAATTTTACATATATTAATATAGAGAGAATTATCTGTACAACATTCGGTCTTTACTCCATGAACATATTTTCAATTATTTAATATCTCCCAATTAGCTTTCATAGCTTCAGAGGTCATTGTGTTTCTCATTGATACTTTTAAAGTTTATCATTTAGCATTATCAACAATCTATTTTGGAATAAAAACTGTTAGTTTTTTCTTACTACCTGTTTAACTGCAAGCACAAAGTCTTTTCTTTCCCTCTTTAGCTGTGACTAATCTGGTTTAAAGCATCCACTGAATTTTTAATTTGTTTATTTCTATATATTTTATTTGTTGTATGTTCACATATGCCTTTGCTTGATCATTTTATAGTCTCTTTACTCAAAAAAATTCTTTATACGATTTCAGATTACATCTTCTATAATTTTAATACATACCCCCAAACTTTTGTTGGCTCTCATTGACTCTCATTTTCCAATATATTTTTATGTTGCTTACATTTTGGGGGGAAGTTCAGGCTCAACTGAAGATAAATTCCTTGGGAGAGAGTTTTCATTTACTTCTGCCTGAGGCACATCAGTCTAGGGCAACACTGAATTCTTAGCTTGAAGTTTATCAAACCACCCAGTTAAATTGTGAATTTTTACTGCAGAACTGCCTAAGGATGGGAATGTGATTGAAATTCTAAGAGATGGTACATTCCAAAGTTTGATATAGATTAGTGTTTCCTTAAAAAGAGGAGCAAGTGTAAAGTGAAAGAGACGGTTATATAATCTATGGAAAGATTTGGAAGACTAGGGGTACAGGGAGGAGCATTATAAATTAGAAGTTCTAGAAGAACAAAGTTTTATAAATACTTTTAGAACATTGCAATGAAGTCTGCCGAGATACTGAGAGAGTATGTATGATTCTTTTGGTGGACAATGAGGATATACAGGTTCCCCATACTAAGCAGGCCCCAGACTTGGCAAACTATTGGGAAGGGGGTCAGACTTAAATCACAAGGCTGAGGAATTGCCCTTAAAGCAAAATCTGATTTATGTGTTCTAGTATTCTCTTTACCGCTCTAGAGTCCCACTTTCATAAAGATTTGGGGGGGGGGGTCTTTAGTATTTTTTACTGTCTTGATAACTTATTAATGAAACTATGGGGATTTTTGAAACTACAATTTTTTAAAATACAGCATTTTAGTTATTTTTAGAAGAAGAGCAACTAGGATGTCTCATGTCTATTAAATGCTAAAAAACAAAATTGCCTTATGTCTTTAAAAGTAAGATGACTTGAAATGTTCTGAACTTAAATTACAAATCACTCTTTTTTAGGGGGTGGGGAGGGTACTGGGAATCAAACTCAGGACCTTGTGCTTGTCAGACAGGTGCTGTGCCCCTGAGCTATATCCATGACCCATATGACATTCTTTAAAGTGAGAACTTCCATTTCTGTGGTGTTGCTTTTGAAAATTTCTTTGCCCTACCTATGCTACCATGTTTTCTCTTAGGTTGGGCTTCTTTGTTCTCCATACCATTCATTCCCTTTTCTCTGCTGACTTCTCCAAGTGTGTATTTGTCATTTTTCCATCACTAGGACAATATGTCTGACCTCTGCAACTTAATGGAAGAGAGATTTATTTTGGCTCACAGTTTCAAATGGATTCAATCCATGGTTAGCTGGCTGCGAGGCAGAAATGGTATTGTAGAATGGCATGGCAGAGAAAAGCTACATGTCACTGCATGTCAACCAGGAAGCAGAATACAAAAGTAGGAGCCAGAAACAAGAAAATACTCTTCCAGCTCACACCCCCCAACAATCTACCTGTTCTGACCAGGCCCTGTCTCCAAGTGACATAGTCAGCTATGAACTTATCAGCAGATTAATCTGTAACTGTTTCCTTACTTCCTCCAGTGGCAGGAAAAGCCAGGACAAAGTCTCAACCACCTCTTTTCCCAAACAGCTATCTCACCACAGTGCCATCTCTCAGTTGTTCTCATCTCTTGACTGTAAGAGAGAAACTTTGTTGAGTACTCTGTTTTATATCACTTTGATCATGTTCAGCTGATTTTACTGGAAGAAAAGGGTTGGTTACAAAGGACAGATTCTCTGTCACACAGATAAACTCCAAAAGTCATGTAACCAAATTAACTAGAATATTGATTATCTTTTTAATCTTGGGATTTGCATTTCTTTTCTGTGTCCTCCACATAGTGCAAACAGCAGCTTTCATTTTTTTTTAATTTTATTTAAAGAGAAAAAAAAAGCAATACAGAAAAAAGGGTAGAAACAATACAAAACCTCAAAAAAAACCATAAATCACGAGTTGACAAACCACATACTGTCCTCCCAGAAATAGCTGTTCATCTTACAAAATTAAGGCATACAAAGTGAACACACAGTGAGGCTGCAAACAGTTACAAAAAAACAGGATGGAATAAAGCCAATTGAGACAGTATAGTGAAATTGGCACAGAACATCACAGCAGGTCACCAGGACAACAGTAACAGGCAACATTGTATATCTCGTTGTCTTCACAATAGTTGTTCTACTAGGTACAGCAAAATCAAAGAAATA
>PVJX010002355.1:0-132573 GCA_004027295.1 Dolichotis patagonum
GGATTGTATTGTTTTCAACATTAGCTACTATAAGTAATATTTATAATTATAAAATGTACTAAATTAAATTTAACAAACACTGATAGAGTGTTAGTCTGAATTTTTTACTACAGATAATAAAACAATAAATAAATATTAAAATAATAGGTGATTATGAATGTGACATACATAATAAGATTTCAAAATCATACTGGGGCCATTAGAAAAATAATGACTTTAGAAATCAAAGTGAAGATCACTTACACAGTAAGTGAGAAATGATTATTCCAGGATATCAAGCACTAACCCTGGAGTCTGCAGATCTTGTCCTATAAGAAAGAGGGAACTTTGGAGGAATGATTAAATTAAGGGTCTTGATTTGGGAGGATTATCCTGGGTAAATGGTTTTGGTTTGTTTCGTTTTTGTTGTTGAGACCGGGTCTGGCTTTGGCGTGCAGGCTGGCCTTGGGCTCACTCTGCAGTCCAGCCTGGTCCCCAGCTTGCTGTCTGTCTCCCAAGTGCTGGGATTAGGGATCGCACCACCATGCCTGGTTTATCCTGGATAAAAGGGGCTCAATCTGATTAAAAAAAAAAACTCAAGAAAAACTCCGGGTGAGTACCCAGGTAGAAGAGGAGGTGATAAAGACCAGCAGAGAGAGATGGCAGGCCCTGAACTTGAGGCTGGGGACACGCAGCCCAGCAGCTGTGGGAAGCTAGACACCACCAAGAAAGCTCTGTCTCCTGCAGCTTCCAATAAGTGGGGTCCCAACCCCACCCAGACTGCACTTCTCTGCCCTCCGGAATGGAGGGAAGATCAATTTCTGTGTTTAAACCACCGGGTTTGTGAGACTCCTCATTCCAGCCACAGGAAACACGTTTGTCTTTAACAAACCAAATAAGGGAAATAGGGAAAACTCCGCAGGAAGCTGAGCACCGTGGCACATACCTGTAATCCCAGTGATACCAGAGGCTAAGGCAGGAGGAGTCCAAGCTTGAGGTCAGCCCCGGCCACTGAACCAAAACGCTGTAACTAAGGAGAGGAAGGGAGAGGAAGGGAGTGGGAAAACAGAGGAATCAAAGTGTATCATGTGCAGATACAAATTCCCCATGATGAATGTGATCACTAAGTTTATCTAAACTCTACCAGTAAATTTAACTTCTAATAAATAAATAAACAAAGGTCTGAGAATATTGCTCGTTGGTAGAGTGGCCATAGAGTCAATCCCCAGTACCATCCCCCCACACCACACACACAGGGAATGTATTGAACAGGTGTCTAAAAGACCAGCAGCTATCTTCATGTGGAAACAGAGGCTGAGGGAGGGATGGCAGTAAGGAAAGCACTGCAGGAAGTCAGTCATGGGGGCAAAATTGAGCCACAACAAAATTTCTTGTACAGTATCTGTCACAATTAATGCCTGGAAAACGTTGCTACAGAAGCTAGAGCCAAAGACAGATTCTTTCTTATTAGGAAGGAAAGGCACGGAACTGTCAGTCTAACAGTTAGAGGTGCGTTTCCTACGTGCTGATGAAGTTTGGGACAACCTTACCCAGATCAAGTAGTGTGGCATCCTGAAGGAATTCAAAAAAATAGCAGAAACAGAGCTTCTCAGTCCTTCCCAACCCTTCTCCCCTAGAGTAAGCCCTACAACACAGAAAAGATTCTCTAACCTTCCCCTGAAACGAGTCAACAAACCATCATCACATGTGAGGTGCCCTCCCTATTTCTGGAGAAAGGAAGATCCTTATGTCCGAGGCCAAAGTAACACAGAGAAATATGAATGAGCAGACCTTACAAG
Source organism: Dolichotis patagonum (assembly GCA_004027295.1). Lineage (NCBI taxonomy): Eukaryota > Metazoa > Chordata > Mammalia > Rodentia > Caviidae > Dolichotis > Dolichotis patagonum. Next base: position 1,779 of record PVJX010002355.1, read on the forward strand.
ATGCCCCAGGTTGCTACATGTAGCTCAGATACCCTAACCTATCACATTGCCCTAGGACTTTCCTCCTCCTCAAACCTGCCATAAAGACCACTCAGCTTGAATTTCAAGTCTTCACTCTCTTAGGAAGACTCCATGTCACACACAACTTGCATGAAATAAGTTGGCACACTTTTCTCTTGTTATTCCACTATAAGAAGTTATAAGAGTTTAGAACAAAATATTTTAGCAGTCCCCTACAGGACCGTCACTATCCTAAACATATTTAAGTATTAATTCATAAACAAGACATGCCATCCTTTAAACAAAAGGGTTCCTCATGGGCCCATCTGGCAAAGCCTTGGTTCCCAGTACGACAGTACTGGAAAGTGGTGGAAACTTGAAGGGGTGGTGCCTGGACGGAAATGTGCAGGTCAGCTGCGGACGTGACCTTGAGGATGCTTGTGGGGTCCTGTTCTCTTTCTGTCTCTCTTTCCCTTCCTGGATGTGAAGTGAGGAGTCCTGCTCTGCCGCACATTTCTTTCCATGATGCCTTACCACAGGTTCCAGGCAACGCAGCCGATAAACTACGGACTGGACCCACTGAAACCATGAGCTAAAATCCACTTACACTTGTTCTAAACTGATTATCTCAGAACGGCAATTGTAGTAACAAAAACCTGACTAACATAATGCATAACATCCCTAGTGTTATTCCTACTGTCTGATAAAGAAACTGAGGCATAAAGACGTTGCAACAAATTTGACCAAAGTTACACAGTTAATACCAGAAGGAGTCCGTGGGTTCTTCACCCCTAGGGATCATTGTATTCTCTTGCCAAGTGGCTATGTTTTCAGTGCGCAGAGATAATGAGACTTAAGGTAAACTGTGATCACTGTTTTAGAGATGGGGGTCTAATAAATCTTATTCTACTTTCACTTTAATGTGTTTTATGGTTGATACATTGTGTCAGCTTGAGCAGTTTAGAAGTTTAACTGAGAGACTCTGCAGGGAGCCAGGGTTCGCACTTTGTAAACACCCTCAGCCTGTGCAAGAGGAGGGCGGGAGGTTTTGTGAGTGCTACAGTGGGGGTCCCAGAGAGGGGTGGCCTGTGTACAATATAAGGGTGGAAAAGAGGCTTGATCTTCCCCACTTTTGTTCTGGCTGCTTCTGCTGGCTGCTGCCTTGAAGTGTTGCCCCAGTGCCACGCCGCGCTGCCTTGGAGTCAGCTGACTATGAACTAAAACCTCCAAAAACTTTAAGCCAAGTAAACCTTTCTTTCCTTAATTTTGGGTGTCGGGTATTTTGTCCCAGCAATGAGAGAAAAGTAAACATGACAATGTTCATTCCATATATTAGATCAATTGAAATAAAAATGGGTCAGCCATATAATTCAATTATTTTTCTCTCTTCTTTCTAATACGGAGAAAATAGATGTAAATAACTTTTAATGTATTTAGCATTAGAGAATATATTGTATTTCAACATCAGACTTTATTAACCTGCCTTAAGAAAGATTCTCTTCAGCATCGTCTTGGGCTTCACTGTCCATCCAGCCAGATCCAGGCATTTTAACAAGCATGAGTATCTCACTTTCTCCAGAACTTGTCAGCTTTGGGATAAAATTAAACTGGCAGTTTTAAAGCAGGCTCCGTTCCCAGCACAGCATTTTTAGGTACGTTGTCACCAAAGATCTGTGTGCAGTGTTGTGGGAAATTCCAGTTTGCAGAAGCTGGTGATTAAAGTAATTAGATCTAAGGAGAACCAGAGCTTCTAAACTTTTGTACTTTATTTTTCAATATCAAGTATAATTCTCCATGCTGTACTTTTCTCACGCACCTTTGATTTATTTTTTATGTGCATGAGACTGAACTCGGGGACTGTGCGCTGACCTACATCACCAGACGTTTTCATTTTTAATTTTGAGACATGATCTTGCTAAATAACTGCATTACTCAAGCCGAATGACCCCACCTGTGACGCTTCCGCCTCAGCCTTGCGGAGCGCTAGGGTTGCAGTACCCTAGGGTTACTGCACCGCCGCACGCGGCTTCATTTGGCTTTTGACTAACAAAAGTGTATGATGTCTCAGGCTTCTTGTCAGTATGGTTTTTTTCTTTCTTTTCTTTTTTTCCTACAGCAAAGCATTTTTTAAAATTTTAAAATAAAAAAATAAAAATGATAATACGAAATTTCAAAAAAAGTAATAGGAGATTAATAATGGTTAATATACTGCATATTATTATCTTCAAAGTAGTCGCTCAGATTATAAGACACAATATTACTTAAATTAATATTTGGAAGGAAATTATTAACAAATTAGATAATTGTTCTTTAGGTAATCAGTATTTTTCATCTGGGAATTATATTTTTACTATTGGCAGTACTCAAAAATTTAGCAAGTGGGTACAACACAGTAGCAACTTCAGGGAGGAGACGGGTAAAAGTCCTGCACCTTCCGATCCGCGCATGGTGGTACACACGTATAACCACAGCACTTGGGGGCTGAGCTAGGAGAACTGCTGAAATCGTGAGGCCAGCCTGGGCTCCATAGTAAGTTCAAGCCAGTCTGAACTACATAGTGAGACCTGTCTCAGGAACAACAGCAACAGCAGCAACGAAACTTCCACACACTGTAAAGCTATCTATTTCCGTCTATGATGATTAGTTTCATGTGTCAACTTCCTGGGCTAAGGAGTACCCAGATGGCTCAGAAAGCATTATGTCTAGGTGTGTCTGTGAGAATGCTTCTGTGGGAAGTGAACAGCTGAGGAAGTGGACTGAGGGAAGAAGACAAAGCCCCATCAAGGTGGACAGGCGTCATCCAGTTTGTGGAGGACCCAAATAGAACAAAGGTAGAAGGGTGGATTTTTCTCCTTTCCTAAACTGAGACATTCAATTTTTCTTGCCGTGGCCACTGGGACTCCTGTTCAGTGGCCTTTGGATGCTAGAACTGACGCTACCACTTCCACCCTGGGGTGGGAATTTGCAATGGTTCCCGGGGCTCTCAGGCCTTGGTCTTGGACTGAATTACACTCCCAGAGTCTCTGGTTCTCTAGCTGGCAGCAGGAGCTGTGAGACCTCTTGGTTCCCTAACAGCATGAGCTAATTCCTGTAACAAATCTCTCCCTTCCTCCATCTTGGTTCAGCGTCTTGGAAGACACTCATTACTGCAGCATTCAAATAAACCTCCCTGCTCTCTCATCGACTCTTTTGTGTAGATACTCTGTCTATGCCCTGACCACTTTTCCTAAGCTGTTTGCTCGGGTCCGGCTGTCTGTGAATCTCAAGATCAGTCTTTATGTATCATTATTCCCAGACTCTAGTTTGTAAGGAAAAGAAGTTGAGTAGAATTTCACAACATTCAAAGAATGCTTTGGCTATATAATCTTGGACATCGGTTGAGAAACCAGAGCTCAGTTCCACAAATAAGGAAGGATCTGTCACCAGACATAGAGCTGATAAAGGAAAAGGAAAGCCATCATACTTCATGCAAGTTGAGTAAACACTGTTCCATAGAGGTAATCCCGGGTTTGCTTCTGTACATGATTCATGCATTTTCATAGGGAAAATACATACACTGAAATCAGTATCACCTAGAATTGGGAGACATGGGAGGGCAAATATATCACCCTATTAAAATTAGTGCATGGACCTTTACTGTAACTGAGCTGGCTGACAAGCAAAGTAGAGTACTTCTAATAATAGAAGATGCCACCAATAAGAAATACTAATAGTTATTTTTATATAATCCACAGAAGGAGTCATGATGTAGCGTCAAAAGCAAAAACTCTAGAGTCAAATTTTCCTCTTACATGATCTCAAAAAGAAGTCTCTTATGATTTGGATCTAAAATGTCACCCCAAATTCCCACGACTATGAAAAAGGATTGGGTGAGGGGTGTGGATTAATTCAGTGGATTAATTCAGTGAAAGGTTCAGGACTGAATGTGCACTTGGGAAGTGTGGTTTGTCAGAGGAGGAGTCCCACTGAGTAACGAGCAGGAAACATACACCCATGTCCCCAGTCTGCCCTGCTCGCACTGGTCCCTGGTCGCCACGGTGTGAGCAGCAGCAGCATTCCCCCACCAAACCTGCTCACCAGGTCCTTCCTCTCTACAGCCAGCTGACCGCGGACTAAACCCTCAAAAGACATGAGCCCAAATAAACCTCTTCTCCTTTAAGTTGTGAGTGTGGGGTATTTTGTCACAGCAACACACACTCTCTTTAAAATAACTAGCAGAAGGGGGAAAATGTAATCAATCAACAAGAAAATAATACAATGAAAGGAAGTCAAAAGCTTTCAGTAATAATTTCCAATGTGAATGGTCTCAATTCCCAAATCAGAAGACACAGATTAGCAGAATGAACCAAAAAGCAAAATCAAATAGTATACTATGTACAAGAAATGCATTTAATCTGAAAACAAGTGCATAAATTAAAAGTCAAAGGATATTGTTATGGATTAAAAACTGATGGGCAGCCTAATCCCAGCTGAATTGAACCAGCATGATGCTGAGAGTAGATGGCCCGCTTGAGGACTGTTGCCAGCATTAAAAAAAAAAAGAGAGAGAGAGACAGGGAGAGGAAGAGCTCTGTACTGTGGGTTCTCCTAAGCATTGTGGTTTGGAGCTGTTGTTTCTGTTGGAGGAGCTTGTCACGCTGGCTCCCCTGATATGAATTCAGCCACTATCATTAGAGGAGCTCGTGACCTTGTCACTCAGAGGGGCTGTGGTTCACTCTGCAGGAGTTCGAGTCCTTGTGCTGAGCATCACTTCCTGGCTCCAGAGGGGAAGATGTGTGCTGTTCAATCTCCAAAAGTTTGTCACACTGGCTTCCTCATACATACTCAGGTATTTTCAACATTGGAGGAGCTCAGGACCTCACTGTCACAGAGGATGGCTGTGGTAGTTTTGGGGGGAGTCCTGCTCCTTATTTTGAGCATTGCTTCTTAGTTCCAATGTAAAACTCTCAACCTACTGGCACAGATCCTTCATCCCACTGGCACAGACTGTCTAGCTTCCACTACTGACCTTTGGGCCTTCTCAGGGCAGATCCGTAAAACAGATTTGCATGAGTCATTGTCATGGGCTCTGGGACTCCAGTTGGACTTGTGGGAGGCACTGTCATGGGCTCTGGGTCTTCATCTGGACTCATGCAGGACATTGCTGTGGGATCCAGGCCCTTGGCTGGATTTCTAAGTGTTTAGTGTTATGGACAGATTTCCTGCACTTGATTGTATTTAACTCTGGGTGACCACTTATAAATAACATTATAGATTTGGTGTCCTGTATGTAACTGTTTTCCTTGAAACCCCTGACTACAACAGATATAAAATAATAATCCTTGCAATAGGACTCTAAAACCATATGAGTAGTTATTCTATTTTCAGATAAAGTGGATTTCAAGCCAAAACTGATAAGAAGATCATTACATATTGGTGAAGCAAACAATTCAACAGAAAGAGATGATAATTGTAATCATACATGCACTGAACACTGGTGCACCCAGCTTCATAAAACAAGCACTACTGGTCAGAAAAGATCAGATGGGCATCAACATACTTATGGTGGGGTGTCTCAATACCAGATAAACAGACTTAACAAAAAAGTAAATACGAGTTGTGCCATATCTTTGAACAAATGGAATTACCAGACATCATCAGAGATCTGATGCAAATAGTCTTCAAATTCTTTAATGAAATGGAAAGGGAAAGAGTTTTTTCAAATTATTCCTGAAAGCTATCTTTATCCTAATTCCTAAACTAGACAAGGACTCAAGTGAAAACGAGAACTACTGGCCAATCTCTGCTAAACAAGTGCAAGGGTCCTCAAGAAGATACAGACAAATAAAATTCAACAAATCATCAAAAACATCCCACATTACCACTACGTAGGCTTGATCCCAGGGATGCAAGGATGATTCAACACTCTCAGTCAGTAAAAACAGTGCATCGCATAATCAGAAGCAAGGACAAAAATGCCATCACTTCATGAGATGAAGAAAAAGCATGTGACAAAATCCGACATCCATTCGTAATTTAAAAACAAACAAACAAACAAACAAAAACCATGAATGCCAGGTGCGATGCCACATGCCTAACAATGCCAGCATGAGTACACTGAGGTAGCAGGATTTCTATGAATTTGACGGCAACCCAGACTACATAATGAGTTCAAGGCCAGCCTGAAAGCAATTCGGAAAACAATACCATTTATAATGGCATCGAGAAAAATTGAATACTCAGGAAGTAATCTAACCAGAAAAGTAAAAGACTTCTACAACAAAAACTAAGCACCCTGAAAAAGGATATTGAAGAGAACTTTAGAAAATGAAAAGATGCCCTTTGTTCCTGGAGAAGTAGAACCAATGTTATCAAATGGCCACACTTTACAAACTGATATAGAGATTTAATGCATTTCCCATCAAAATACCAACAGTGTTCCTCATAGAGCTAGAGAAAACGATCTTGAAGCTGGGCATGATGGCACACACCTGCAATTTCAGCACTCAGGAGGCTGAGGAGGAGGCTTGCCATGAGTTTGAGGCCAGCATGGAAGACATAGCAACACACTGTCTTAAAAAGCAAACAAAAGGCATTCCTGTAATTCATATGGAAACAAAAGCCATCTAGAATATTAAAAACAATCCTGGGTGCCAACAGCAAAACGGGAGGCATCACAATCCAAGACCTTCAGTTATATTACAAAGCTACACTGATTAAAAAGAAGGGGAAAAGCTTATTAAAGGCACAAGAGCAATGGAACAGAATAGAGGATGCAGAAGAAAACTTCAGGCACATTCTGTCATCTAATCTTTGACAAAGGGGCCCAAAATATGTGCTAGAAGAAAGACAGCCTGTTTAGCAAATAAATGGCGCTGGAAAACCATGTAGAAGATTGACTCTAGACCTGTATTTTGTACTATGTACCAGGTTAAAATCAAAATGGATCAAAATATTTAAATTTTAAAACAGAAACACAATCTCTTGGAATATAAAATAAGTGAGCCTCTGGAAAACATAGGCATAGACAAGGCCTTTCTGAACAGAACCTGAACTGAACAAGAAATCACATCAAAAATCAACAAAAGGATTTATAGCAAATTAAAAAGCTGCTGCCCAGCAAAGATACAACCAAAAAACTGAAGACACAATCTACAAGATGCCCCCACTTTGGACAGAGGACTAATGCCTAGAAATAAAATATATATATATATATATATATATATATATAGATAGATAGATATAGATAGATATAGATAGATATTATAGATACATAAAGACTATATATATAATATATATATGGATATTCTAGATATCTCAAAAATATTTTAGCTCCCCAAATAAAAGACTCAATTGAAATTGTATAGATGCTTCTCAGATGTGTAAATGGCCAGTTATCACATGAAAAAACATGCAGCATCTCTGACCATTACAGAAATGCAAATTAAGATGCTCCCTAATCCAGAGAGAATATAATCAAGAAATCAAATGATAGCACATGCTCCAGAGAAAAAGGAACAACTCTATATGGTTGGTGGAAATAAAAACTAGTATAACCACTACAGAGGACAGTATGGAGATTTATGAAAAAAACTAAAACTAGAAATTCCATTCGACTGCTATTCCTCTTCTAAGTATCTTTCTTTCTTTCTTTCTTTCTTTCTTTCTTTCTTTCTTTCTTTCTTTCTTTCATTTTTTTAAAGATATCTTTGTGAAAGGGGTGGAGTCACCGTATGACAGTGGCACATGCGTGCATATTAATCACAATGAAGCCCATGTTTACAGCAGCACAACTCATGATAGCTGACTCCTGGAAGCAGTTTGCACACCTATCAAGAGACCAACTGATACAGAAAATATGGTATTTACACACCATCCAGTACTACTTTACCCTCAAGAAGGATAAGCGAGTCATTTGCAGGAAAATGAATTCATTTCTAGACTATAAAATTAAGTGAAATAAATCAGATACACAAGCTTAAGCATCACATAGTATATCTTATATGAGAAGCCTAAATTATAAATAAATTAAATGGAAAAATAAAAGATAAATGGGAAACAGGGAGATAGATCTTTTGCAAAAGTGAAGTGGGCAAAGATATAAAGGGAGGGCAGAGGGACAAAATAAGACATGGAAGAAAATCAATTAGGGTGTGTTATGTGCATGTACCACCTCACCATAATGAACATCCTCTTTGTGTACTACAAATGTACTAAGTTAAAAAGAAAAGAAAAAATAAAATTATATATCTCCACCTATTATTGCTTTAATGGACAATAACACCTTCATTACAATTTTAAGAATACTGAATTCAGTATCAAAATTAAAAATGCTTATTTCAGTATCCATAGAAAGTTAGGCCTTTCCTCCTTTGGGGGGACACTATTTCTGGCAATATTTTCTACATTCTACGTGGAAGGGTGGAGACAGTATTCCATGACTTTGCTGTACTTCCAGAACTCAATCAGGAGCAGAGATACAAATCTGGGGTTACTGTGGGATATTCTTCTATTAATTAACCTCATATCTTGAGGTTACATCACACATCTTCAGGTTACATTACATCACACTAGAATTACTTTGAAAAAATAAAAGACCTTTATTTTGAAGGTGTTAGAGCACCATACAATAATCTTTAATCTAACAGTCAAGCTGACTGTTAATGTTCAACTGCGATAGGTGTTTTCCTCAGTCACAATGTCTTAGTCTTTGCGTGTGTCATGTAGCTAAAAGACAAACAGGTAATACACATAAACTAAATATCAATTCATATGTAAAATATTGAGAACACTAAGACTGTGCTTTAAACTACAGTTGCAATTACAGCTCTTCAGCCTAAGAATAACAGAATTCTACACATATGAATGTCACCAAAGTTTTGCTCCTTGATACAATAGATGACGAAAATCAAATATTTATAAGTTTGGAAATGAAAATACATTTTCTTTCCTTAATCGGCTATCATCAATCTTGCAAGCTTTTTTAGAATAATTTTAAAAGTGTTTGAAGGGGATAGAGTGTGCTCAGTGGTAATATTCTCATTGCATAAGCAAGGCCTTATGTTTTTCACCATAGAGGGGAAGAGGAGGGACAGGAAATGGTGGGAGAAAGAGGGAGAGTCATTGGGTGTGTTTCAAACATGGGTTTTAGAGTCAGTAACTTCTGCTGTATGAGCTAATAGTGCATGGCCTTGATAGGTTTCAGTACAAAAGAATCTCAGCATCTACATCAATAAAGTTAAGATACCAGACTTACTTTAAAGATTAACTTCCATCATGTGTAGTTTACTTAACATTCCAACTGTCACAAAAATGTTCAACAGCTCTTCAGTTATTTTTCTTCCCTTCGGTAATTTGTTGATGTAGGACATACATCTATATTCATAATTATGCTTATAAACACACAGAACACTAAGTGAACAAAGCATATATGTGAACAGATTTCCATGTTAATCAGTAAGTACATATTATTCAGTTTGGCAAAGCTAAAAAGTACAACAAATATCTGCATCCCAGCCCCCATCTACAAAGTGGGGGTCAAGAGCATGCATATCAACATAATTAACAAAACGTGTCACCATCCATTAGGATCAACACACAACCCTGTGGCAGCTGGCAAGAAAAGCAACACGCAAAAGTCAGCTAGTGGCAAAGACGTGTCACTCTCCATTACTACTAAGAGAACAACAGAGAATCTCACTCTGATAGCAAACTACTTTCCCAGTTTAAATTTAGTACCATGCTCCTTTAGATTATGGCATTCTGCACTCTAACAATTTTACATCAGATAAAATGATCTTGTGTCCTGAGCAGTAGATTAACTAAGAAAGCCAAGAGAAAATATTCAGAAAGATATGTATTCCCTCTGGCACTTCATCCTCTCCTAAGGACAAAGAGGAGCTAAATAAAACCCATGACATGTGAAAAATGAAAATATTTTATCACTATTTCAAGTTCAAGAACTTTAGACTGTTTTTATACGAAATCAGACCACCACACCAAGATGGAATTAAATGCCATTTTTGGGGAAAATTGTTAGGCTAATAAATGTTTAGGGAAGCACGTCAGAAACACTTGAAGTGTATAGTAAAATAGATAGACCATGTCTTTTTACTATAAATAAGCTTTCTAAAAATAAAGAACTAAAAGGCAACTATTAAGGCAAGTGTGTTAGTCAGGTTTCCTTCACTGTGACAAAGTACCTCAGATAGTCACCTTCTAAAGAGTGAAGATTTATTTTGGCTCTTGGTTTGAGAGATTCAGTCCATGGTCGCTTGGCTCCACTGTCTTTGAGCCTGTGGTGAGACAATATATCATGGCAAGGAGTGCTTAGTGGAAAAGGCCAATCACTTCCTGGAAGCCACAAAATGAAAAAGCCTGACAGTGTTGCCAACCAGCCTAGGGTTCTTTGGCTCAATTCAGATGGAAATCATAAATCGCCAAAGTGCAGCTATGCTAGCGGTCCTGATGTCACTATACGACACCCAACAACTCCAGATGCCAGCAGTTGACACAGCCAGCTGTTGGCTGTTGGTCATTGCCACGTGCCAGCTGCCAACATCTGGTGCTAGTCTGTGCTGGACACCATAGGTCAGCTCTGGTGAGACATGGTCCTGGTTCCTGATCATTTTAGGATGTTGGTCTCTGGAGCTCTTCAGTGCTAAGAACTCCTACTGTTCACTGCTCTTTCTTTAGAAACTACCACTCTGTCCACACTACTGAGGGTAAGAATCCCGAGAGATTCACAGGACTTTTGGAGTTCATATTACTTGAGAAATCAATCACCAGCAAATTTACAGGACCATCAAAGCGAATCTTTAACAGGCCCTGTGGTGCGGTCCCTGGAGTCAGTAGCTGGAGGGAGCCCCACTAGACTAACCTGAGAAGCGTGTGGGGCATTCAGCTTAAGAAGCAGCCGCAGGCCTGCGACTGGGCCCAGTGCAGGCCTGTGATTGGTGCAGGGCTCCGGGACAGCCTCAGATCTCATGGCTGTGATCCAGTGAGACAGCATGGCTGAAACTAGGGAATCTTCTGGAAGGCTCGCTGCAGGGGCTGGAGATGTTAACAGTGAGCCTCCATCCCTCGCTCCCTGATCTCAGGGTGCCCCCTGTCTTCTACAAAAAGGCCTGAAGTGGCAGGTGTGGGAGAGGAGCAGCACGCTGCCTGCTGAGCGCCCTGGTGTTGGTGTGCAGTAGAGGAAGGCAGCTGCTGGACAGCCAAGGAGCCGGGCAGCGAGCTGTCCCAGTCCGTTAGGTGGGCGAGCAAGGGACAGGAGGAGGGAAAGAGCAGCCACTGGCCACGCCTTGCCCCTCCAGCCAGTGCTGACGGGAGTCAGGAGCTTCCCCTCTGCCTCTGCAGGAAGGGCCAGCCGGGGTCTCAGCATCCCGGTCAAGGGTTATCCCAGTGACCGCGCCCACTCAGAGGCTCCACCACCTCCCATCCAACACGGGGCTTTGAGGAAGGATCACAGACACAATCGGAACAGCAGGCTTCTGTGTGTGCCTTTCTGGTACCGAACCCCATACTACGCGTCAACCCTATGTATAACACAAGTGAAAGCAATTTATGGGCCAACATTATAACCTATACCAAGTGATGGCGAACCTTTCAGAACTTCGAGTGATAACAAGCAACCAACTGTGGTACAGTGCCACGGCTTGCTGCCGCCGACCTCCCTAGACTGTTACATTTTGGCAGATTCCACTCACTATTGCTTCTCCCTTTTTCTCCTGTTGATTCGTCCAAATATCTCTATGCACTTCCCTCACTGGACTGAATCTACCCATTGAGTGCTTCCCAACCTTACAATTTTTGCCCAAATTACATTTCCCAAATATAAATCAGATACAATCTGGATTAAAGTACTGCAATTGACTTCCCATTTAAGATTTTTCTAGTTTCATTTACAGTGGCCCCCATCATAATGACCTATGCATTGGTAATGCGGTATTTTAACCAAGTGTTATACTAGCAGCAAGCAGGCTGGTAGAAGCTCTGCAGTCTTCAAAATGTAGGATGCAAGCTTGTCCCACAGGTCACTGCCCCAGGGGTGACAGGAGTCTTCCACAGGGGAGCTGCTTCCCTCCCATCCCCTGGGACTCCGTGATAGGACTCCATCGTGCTCTGAGCGAGGCTGAAAATAGTCCAGTAGATAAGATTTTGGCTGAGAATTATCAGCTTTTGCCTTATTTCCTCAGGAACTCAAAACAAATTCAAATTCCTTTTCCTAACACACTGAGTCTACTTTCTGCCACCCAGGGTCACTTCATCTGCGCTGATACACACAAGCAGCATTTCAGCTCTGCAGACTGGCTCCTCTGGTCCTTGTGTCCCTCTGTGGCATCATTTTCTAGCCTCCCTGTCTTCTTTAGCTAAATTCTCACCTTGGACACTAACGTAGCTTAGTACCACAAAACAAACAACCAAAAAACAAACTGAGGTCTCCTCTCCATAATGTGCCATTAGGATTTGTGAGAGCCTGGCACTGAGTCTTGGACAGGGGAGAGTACTTCCTTGGGAGGGTCGGATTCTCACGTGCATCTTGTGCGTGCACACACACTGCTAGGGAAGAATATCTGATTTCTGACAGCGTTTATAATTGCCTGAATATAGCAATTACAGAAGCTGGTCTGGCTTTTATTTGTCTCACTGTTTAACAGTCTCTGATGACAGTTATTCCCATCCGTCAGCAGCCTGGCATCCAGGGTAAGCAAATCTCACCGCTCCCTCCACCGACTGTGTGCGTCTGTTTACCTACCAAAAAGCAGTGTTGTCAAAACCAGCTAAAAGAATCTTTTCTGTTTATTTTTTCTTCATACCAAAGCACCGTTATAAACACTGCACAAGACTAGCCTTCAGGGAGGCAGGGAAATTCTTTATGTCAAGTTAGACAAGACTCCATAACATACATCTAAATATACCTTCTAATACAGCCCAAGAAAACAACGATCAGCTAGTTAAAAGCCCAATTAAAAACAATCAACTCTTGAAAAATTAGTGCATTCCTGTTATCTCCCTAAGGCCACAAAGGCAAAATCCTCCACCTTATAATATCCTTCTCCCTCTCCACCATAATTACAGAAACGTCTACATGACAAACACCACGTTGTTCCCGTAGTCTTCAGGTCGTGCCTACGGTCTCACTGACCACAAGTGAGTGGTCTGCTTTTATCTCCTGGTGCTGTGTGAGCCGGAAGCGTGGCCAGCTAGCCATCGTCCTAAACAGTATTTCCAGGGGCCTGCTCATCTGCGCTCAGCATGGGCAGGCCAGGCCAGGGCTCCGCTGTCTGCCGGTTGTGCACATATGCTCCCCTCTGCCTCCTGCGGAGGGGCTCAGCGCCTTGATCCCCATCTGCGCTCGGCAGGTCACCTTTTATCTGCTCCACTTCCCCAGGAGGACGAGGCACTGGAGAGTGGCTATGTCCCTGCTGCTGCTGAATTAATTAGCAACATGGGAAGCATAAATAGTTTGGAAGGAGTCTAAATCCCTGCACTGGATGGCTTTCACTAAATAGAATATGTTCATCCATTTCACAGGACCTATATTTTTAGATCAATGACCTTTGCGTGTGTGATTCATTCTGATTTCATTTTTTCCCAGTGGGCAGTTTCACATAAGCCTATTTAAAAGCAATAAAACAAGCAACACTTTAAATGGAATAAATCTATTCTGCACCTGTTTCTTTAGACTATTTTGAAAGAAGTGAGTGGTTTCTATGATTATTTTTAACTTTTTAAATTTTTTAATTTTAAAAAGCAAAACAGAAAAAGAAATGATACAGACTTTCAAAAAAAGTAGATTATCACTGACATATTGCATATTGTTATCTTAGAAATAGTTGTTCAGATTATAAGATTTAGGCACAAAAAATGATCGAACAATCAAACAATGAAGCACAAACTGTCCTTTTGAATGAAGAGAGATCAGCAGTATAGTTATCTATCATATATATATGATATATATATGCATACATACATATATATAAAATCTTTTCCCTTTTATGATTAACATATTTACTATATGACATGGTACTAAAATATTTTTATATTTTCATTTAATGTTAGATATTTGAATTTTAAGGTTGATTACTTTAATGTCATTTTCAGCAAAACAATCATTTTTATAAGCCAAGACAATTTGAATTGAAGTGACAGAATATTTCCTAAGCATAATTTATCTAGTTAAGTGTTTCTTTTGTAGCATTTTCCCTAGTTTTTCCTGTCTTTTTATGTAAAGAGAAATGTACCCAGATACAAATAACCACTTTAGGTAAAAATTTTGTAGCACAATCTGTCTGCATGATTTTGTCCATTTTGGTCACCAGAATATCATATAACAAGTGCATGCCAGTAGATCTTAATATTTCTGTGTAACAATAAAACAGTAACCACATCTATCAGCGAGTTCGGGTCTATAAAAATAATCTCTTGAGCATGACTGCATTAACAATCTAAGAGGAAAATCATAAAGTCTACGGTACATATTTTCACACACTGTACCACACACATCTGTTTTTGTTTTCACTCAGCAACTTCTCATGTTTTGCGTGTAAGAGCGAATGGTCTTTTGCACCACCGCTTTTTTGTATTCCATTATTTGCTCCTCCCAGTCGTAAGTGACATTTCCAAATGGGTGCCATAACTACTCGGGTTACCCTCGGATCCAGCGACTTCATTTGTCTTCCAAAGCATCTCACTGGTGACACTGGAGAGGCTGTGACTGCTGTCTCCGTAGAATGTCCTGCTAAACCAGCGCTGCCTGGTGCAGTGTGGACGCAACCTCGTCACTGTCAGGGACAGGAAAGCCCGGCCTACTCCGGCCACCGCCGCAGCGCGGGCTCCACTCTGCCCTGTCCTCTTCGCCCTCCGCCTGCCCAGCCCTGGCTCAGGTGCACAGGGCAGCAACGGAGCAATGCGGCTTGTTTCCTTTCCCTCCAATTTAACAGCTTTCCCTCTTATAAAAGATAAACCCAAGAGGGATGCGAAAGGCCTGAAAAGGAAGCACAAGGGAGGTGAAAGGGAGACACACGAGCTAGTTTCAAAGCTCTCACCTCGCCGAGTGGCACACGGCTTGGCAGGCCCCAGGGCGGGCAGGTCCCAGGGCGGGCAGGCCCCAGGGCGGGCAGGTCCCAGGGCGGGCAGGCCCCAGGGCGGGCAGGCCCCAGGGCGGGCAGGTCCCAGCCTGGGCTCCTCTGTGCCACGCTGCAGGCCTCGCGATCCTGTGCTGACACGGCAGGCCGCCTCGCTCTGTCACGGGATTCATGGTTCTCAGTTAAGCACAGGAGCTTCTGGTCATTCTTTCCCTTGTGCGATCCCCTGAACGTCGGCAAATCCCCCCAGACAGAGCCCCTGGGAAACAACACAGCCCTCTCCTCCTGGGGCAAAGGCCCACGCCTGCCCTGCCACGCTTGGGGGCATGGCTTGCTCTGCACACCGCCTCCCTGGATCTCCCCGGGGGACACAGCCCTCCACCCTTCATTGCTTTCAGCAAGAAGAGCTCCGCCTAGGACCTCCACCTTTTGGAAGCACAAACCAAACCCTGAGGAATGTTCTTGAAGCCTGTCTTTGTCACTTGGTGCAAGTGAGAGCTGAACCCCACCACTGTCCTCTGTGGAGGGGGCGGACCTAGACCAAAGGCACACCAGTACCCAGCTCCAACAGAGTTCCCACTAAAATCGCCAGCCCCATTAGCTCTTAGACACAGGCAGGAGGCAAGTGATTGGCTACTGCAGATTTGGTTTTGCTGTTGCACAGTCAATCTAGTGTCAGTGGTTCAATACTTCGCTTTGGGCTGAGAAAGTGTTTGCCGTGGAGTATTCACTTGCTGGTAGCTTGCAGGGTCTCTGATAAAACACCCACACAGCAGGAAGAAGCTCTTTTACATTGTTACATATTAGGACAAAATGTGTTAACAAATGTATGTGTAGTATCTAGTTGAGTTAAGTGGCATGTTATAGGTCTCCAACAAATGGTAGTTTAAAATAGAATGACATAGCTTGACTAAGGGACTTGCTCTATCACATTTATCTAATTTTCTAGATTCCTCTCACAATTTCTAGGGTTTATGTGAAGCTCGCAAACTCTATATAGGGAGTCTATGGACTAGTTTGTCTTGCACAAGACCAGTTTCCAGGCAATTTCTTTTCACCCAGAGATGTCTCTGGAAGTTTTATTCTGAAGATACCTGCATGGGTATATTGTACCACTCTTGCTTGATCTATATTCAATTCTCATTTTTGTATCTGTGTTGTTTGAAGATGTATTATTGCCCTTCCTGGGAGCCAGCAGTAACTGTGGACTGGGAGGACAAATAAGATGTGTCCTTCCCATGAGCCAGAGGTAACTGGGATGGGATGAGAAAGAGCAAAGCCAGTTTGCCCTCTCATAGCCAATGGTAACTGTGGGCCAGGAGGAGAAACAAGATGCACCCTTCCCGTGATCCAGCAGTAAATGTGGGCTGGGAGAGCCAGAGGTGACTGTGGGCCAGGAGGAGAAACAGGAGGTGCCCTTCCCATGAGCCAGCTGGCATGTGAACGGGAAACAAGAAGAGCCGAGCCACACCCAAACCCAGCTGGTTCAGGGGAACACAGACGGAGTCGATAGCAACTGAGGTACAAAAGCAACTTAATGCTTGTATTGTGTGAGTGACTTTGCAGGCCTAAAGCTGGAAGTCTAAGCATCTATTTAGAGCATAACAATGTGCAGTGTAGCAGCTAAGGAGAATTTTCTCCTGTCTTGTTTTGAAATCCAATATTGTTCTCACTGTTTTGTTTTGCTCCACTTGATTGTATTGTTTTATCCAGTATTCTGTTTTGATGGGTTTTATTCTGTTCTATTTTGTTTGATTTTATTATGTCTGAAGGTATGGGCAGAAATTTTGAAGATAACAAGAGGCATCACCGTAGCAATGGTAGATTTCGTATTATCTTGTTTTGAAACCCTGTATCACTTACACTGTTTTGTTTTGATTGACTTTATTCTGTTTTTTTATCATCTTTAAAATAAAATTTAAAAAATAAAATGTTTTATCAAAAGCAGCAGCTTTTAACTATACTGACTGGTTGTCAGTATAATTTGAGGGAAGTTAATGAAAGTTAATGAATAATAAAACTTTATTAGCTTAGAGAAACCTAAAATACACATTTGTGCCCACACACATCTTGGCTCCATGTTCAAGGGTTTCTGTATTCCCTGAAGCCAAGCTGTGGACCCTGGTCACTACCTCCCCAGGTTCCTGCAAACAGTGCTTCAGTAGACTGGAGATGCAGGAGGATGAAGGTGGTCAAAGTCTCCACTCCGTCTCTTGGAAGAGGTTTTCTGTTTGGAACTGACATAAACAAAAACTCTCAAGAGATTATCCAATTTACCTTAGCGGACCTGATGCTTTTCTCTTGTCAGTACCCTTTAATGGGTCTGCTGTTTTGCTCTTCTAAAAATAAAATAGATTTTGGGATCAAAATTACACCCCCTGCCAACTGTATCCTAGTTAATATACATAATTTCTAGCCTTATTCTTTGGCTTTTGATTTCTTATGACCAAAGATGCTGCTGAGAATACTGGAAAAGCCAAACATTGATAAATTACAATTCATTTTACCTTATGAAAAAACAAAACTTCATAACAAAATAGTAAGAGTATAGCAATAGTTAATATACTGTATATTATTATCTTCAAAGTAGTTGCTCAGAGAACAAGACAGTCAAGATTATCTTATGAAGAAGGAACAGATAATGACCACAAAACCTTCTTTTCAATGAACTAAGAGAAATTAGCAGTACAAAAGAAACAAATTATCATATATATTAAAATGTTTTTGAAACAACAAAATAGGGAATTTGGGGAGTTACCTGAACCTCTCCCCACTTCCTATGTATCTGTTTTCCATTTTAATCCTTATTCGCACTTTGAGTTTCTCACTTAAGAGAAACTATGCAATACATACGCTTGCGTGTCTGACATATTTCAGTTGACATTATGTTCTCAAGTCACATCCATTTGCCTAAGAATTCCACAAGTTTATCTTTCTTTGTGGCAGTGCAGTACTCCACTGTGTTTAAATATAACATTTTTCTTATCCCTTAGTCTGCTAGTAGACATATCTGCTATTTCCACAACCCAGCTGTTATAAATTGTGTTGCTATAAACATGTATATTTCTGTACTAGGATAAATTTAACTCATTTGGGAAGATACTTAGAAGAAGGAAAGCTGGGTCAAACCACTAAAAGAGTGAAGAAACAGTTTATGGAATGGTAAACTACAAATTGAATGTACTTTGATTCTCCTTATTCTTAATGTCAAGCTGATAATTCTAAATAGTAAAACATCCAGTGTATAATTCCTAGTGTCACAAACTCAGGAAACACCAAAGCAAAATGGCATGCTAATAAAATCCATAATAGTCTTTGGATTTTATTAGACTGTAAGCTCCTGCAGGTAGGGACCATGTCTTTTAAAAATATATCTCCACCTGCCTTTACTGCCTAAGAGTAATTATCTCAAAGTATGTAGGTGATCAATGCTCAAAGGAACAAAAGAAAAAGTATAAAAAATAATTCATTTAAATGTTGCTTTTACCTTCACCAAAGTGTTTTGAGACACTAAACAAACTAATAATTGATTGTCTTGGAGACAGCTTCCCAGGGGATTAGTCCCTTCATTTTGTGGTCCTTGAAGAAATTATATGCTTTTATTAGTATTAAATATAGACATGTAATTATTGATGATAAAAATATGCAAACATCAATAACTTGTATTCAAAGCCTTTTCATTGTTTATCTTTAGTGATAACTCTAAGGAGAACACTCTTACAAATATCTTCTTTGTCATTTGTGCAATCACTCACTATAATGGAGTCCACATGTAACAACCTAATACTAAGTTTTCTTTGGGGAAAACCATCACTGCCCCATTCCAGTGTATAAGGGACCCGTGAAACAGAGATAGCAGAGCTCTGAGGAGAGAATTCCTGAGAGAACAGCACGAGCCTGTTGATCCCTAAAAATAACCAGAAACATTTATTAAAAAAATAAATTTTGGCCATATAAGTAGTAAAAATAATCTTAGAGAAAACGTGTTGGTCTTCATCCTAGGATAACACTAAGTTTCTATGGATATTTGCAAGTTGGCGAGGGAAGGTACGAGGAGTGCCAGTTATTTTTATATAGCTGTGCCCACAATAGCACCAAGTGATTTATCAGATGCAGTGCAATAACAAGAGCATTTGACCACCTGAAGTTTCAGGGTTTTTTCAGCCTTTCAAAATAAATGATTTTGGAGACTGTATGAAGAAATAATGGTAATTTTCCAATGCATATCACACATGCATTTAGATATTAGAATTTTAAATTCTCAAAGTATAACCATCTCCTGAAACTATTTGATAGTCGAGTCAGTAAAACCAAACGTCTGACGGCCAAAGCTGCATGTCCTTCAGCGCTGCACACTTTCCGCTTCCCTGACTGTCACGGTCCCATGTAGCTTTCCGTGCAGAGCTGTTGTCATGGCCACATAGACACTGGAGATCTGTTTCTGGGATTTTGCTTTGCATTTATGGAATTAAACACATCCTATGTTTGTATTTTCTTATTTCATTTATTTTGCGATGAGTTCCATGTATCTAAACTGTATTCTGGATTAGGGGTCCAACATGTGAACACAAGAAAACAGAGTCAAAAGTGCCTCATAGGAAGAAATCTCAAACTGTATCTATTATTCCTATTTTAATTTAAATGACTTCATTTTTGATACATTATTATCCCTAATAACAATTGCGTGATTTTGAAAGAATAACACAGATACTTTTTTGTGATATACCTTTTGCAAAGAAATAATTTTATTGTCAAGCATGTCATGGAAGAAAAAGAAGGAAGAAAATGGAAACGCTAAGACTCAAGACAAAGAGAGTGTGAGTTAATCATCACTGTGAATTCACACTGGCCCACACTCTTGTGATGCTCACAAGAAAGCATGGACCTGCACACACACAGCTGCTTGGATACTTGGATACACTGGCAGCCTTCTCTCTCTCCAATCTGGGAGGCAACTTCTACTCTGATAGCCGATCGCCAAAGGTCATCTTGTGGCTACTCATCAGTTCAAGTGAGCAACGGTTCCGGAATCAGTGCTGTGCTGCCAGTAATTGTGTGCAGTTCTTTGCAGGAGGAATTGTGTGAAAGGTGATGTCATTAGATAGAAATGAGATGAGGGTCAGCACCACCACACTGTCAGGGAGCAATGAAGCAACCCTAAAAGCTACCTCTTCCATAGCCTTTGAGCAACTTTTAAAAACTGTTGGCACTTTTACACTAATAAATCTCTGAATGTCCACACGAAACTGTACATGGATGTCTGAAACAGATTTACTCATAAAGCAAAAGCTATGTCACAATACTAAGAGAGAACAGCTCAGGGAGACTGAGTTTCCCTCTGAAATGTGTCAGCTTGTATGTGACTTTCAAACAGTCCCCTACCATTTCCAGCCTTAATTTGCCATATGGGCAAACCCAGCAAATGGAATGGGGTATCTGTAAGACTCATCCCAGTTCTAGTTTTCCCATTCTTTTTGGAAGCTATATGAGAGCCAGGCAAATTGAGTATTTCTCACAGATTCTTAATTCAGCTGAGGTTTACTTCAACAGGAAGGGAGGGTCTTCTCACTAAAGAGTCATTTATGCTTCTGCAGAAAAAGATGCTGCAAGGATGGGCTAATATATTCTTTAACACAAACTGCTTCCCTCATGCTGCTGATTATGATGCTTGAAAGACTCCTAACAAACTATAGCTTGAAACCCAAAATATACATATTATCTGGAAGAATAAACACATTTGATAAACGTCTTCCATAGCTTTTGAGCAACTTTTAAAAACTGTTGGCACTTTTACACTAATAAATCTCTGTCCACATGAAACTGTACATGGATGTCTGAAACAGATTTACTCATAATGACCAAAACTTGGCAGCACTCCAGATGCCTCTCAATAAGTGAATATCAATAGATTGTGGAACATCCAGACAACGGAATATTGTTCTGAGGGGAAGAGAAACCAGCTACCAAGTCATGAAAAGACATGGAGAAAGTGTAAATGCAGAGTGAAAGAGCCAGTCTAAAAAGGCCACACCCTGTATGATTGCAACTATGGCATTCTAGAAAGGACAAAATTATGGAGACAGTATGAAGCTCAGTGATTGTCAGGGGTCCTACAGGAAAGAGGCATGAACAGACAGAGGGGCATGTTTAGCAAGGTGACTAGACCCTGTATGACACTATAACCAAGGGCTGAGCTACACCAGAAACGATCCCCAATTAAACTTCAGACTACAGGTGAGAGCGATATGCAAATGTTGGTTCATCAGTGGTGACAAATGTCCTGCTCTGGCAGGAGATACTGACCATAGAGGAAGCTACGCATGTAAAGAGCTGGTGGTACAAGGGATAGCTCTGCACTTTCTACTCAGTTCTGCTGTGAACCTAAAACTGCACCAGAACATATGCTTTGTTGTTTTGAGCACCCCAAAGACTTTTATTTATGCAGAGCACATACAAAGTGTCAAACATATAATCCAGGCAAGCTGGGAAAATTGTAGAACTTTATTGCACATACTAAAGAACTCAGAAACCATGAGACTCAGACCCAAGATGAAGAACCCCAGCGTGCAACAGTTACGGTACAGTTAATAAACCACGGCAGAGGAAGCACTTTGACCTTTTTCAAGATGAGCTGTTACTCACTATTATTGTTACTCATTATGATTCTTTTTAAGGAAAACAGATGTTCCAGCTGAGTGTATATGTCCAAGTGTTTATTCTCGTTGAAAGATGCTGACAGAGATATAAGGTTTACACTTTGTTTTGTTTATGATTGGAGCTAGCGTTTCAGGGGAACCAGAATGCCTTAAATGTTGGATATGTAGCTACTGATGACTGGCCTCCACCTATGCTGGGATTTGGATCTTAAATGCTCTCAAAGGCCCATACACTATGGGCATGGTCACCAGCCTATGGAGCTATTGGGAACATTTAGAGTTAAGTCACTGGAGGATGTGTCCTCGAGGGGAAACTTGAGGCCTTGGGCCCTTCTCTTCTGTCTTCACTTCCTGGTTGCCATGAGGTAAGCAACTTTGCTCCATGAGACCCTTGACCGTGGCATTCTGCCTCCCCCTGTGCCCAGAGACAACTGAGTCAACCAACCAGCGACGGACACCCCTGAAACCATGAGCCAAAATGAACCTTTTTCCTTTTTAGGTTGATTTCTCTCAGGTTAGTCAGTTTTCTGTGACAGAATGCTGACTGACATGTAATATATCTATTCTGTGGCATCCATTTGGATTATTCTTTAGTAATGTATACTCTGTCAGAAACTTAAACTAAGAAAATTTTAATTTCTTAACATTTAGAACATAATATCGAGGCTTTTCAAGTAACATAAGTAGCATGTTTTACGAAAATAGCTATGTACCCTAACTATCTAAGAAGGGTAGTATTGTTTATACTTTGTAGCTGCTCATAAACATATTTGGATTCTCATACACATTACAGTCTTCAATCTGTTTTACTGTGTTTTGGCTGAAGTGTATGAGGATAATTTGATCTTTCACACATAGAGCTGGAAAGTAGTATTTTTTTTGTTGGGTTTTGTTTTTTGTTTTGGTTTTTTGGGTTTGTTTGTTTGTTTTTGGTACCAAGGACCTAACTCACAACCTCAGGCCTTGCCAGGCAGGTGTTTTTGCCACTAAGCTAAATCCCTAGCCTTGGAAAGTAGTATTTTAATAATCCTTTCAGATAACTGGGGATGTTTTTTTACTACCACAGCCAAACTCAACACATTATATTTTTTAAAATGTTAGCTGTAATATAGAATCTTAAATCATATCAAAAACTCCTTGGAGTCTGATACATTAAATAATTCCCTTCGTTTACTTTGAATAAATCTTCTCCCATGCTTTGTTCTATTACATCATCCACTGAATCTTTTTAAAAATTTGTTGGCTAAATTAAGATCTCCTAAATTTAACATATAGTATCAGATAACTGTATTCATTAATATCACCTTCAGTAATTAAATATGTATTTTTTATACCTCCCAGCAGCCTTCTGATGAAATCTCAATAAATAAAATCAGGGGGGAAAGTCACCCCTTACTACACACAACTAATGTAAGGTGGGAGAGAAATGATGGCCCCTGATCTGCCAGAGTATTACATGAAAAACAAAATTTTAAAAAGATACAAAAGTATATGGAGCATATGGTCATACAGATACTTTAAAAAACAAGCAAAAACATTTGTATTTGAAAATAGACTGGAGAAGGAAGCAGGCCAAAGTTTGATATTCTTCCTAGGTTTTTAGAACTATTCAAAATTTACTGTATTTTTATTCTTATTGGTTTCTGTGTTTGTACTCAGACTTGTGGAGGGCTCCTCCTAAAGGCAAAGGTAAATCCTGCCCCTCTTCTATTTAAAGAGATACATTCCACTTAGTTCTATCAAGTAAGCTTGAAAACTTTGTGCAAGAGCAGCTGCTCTTTTGTGTAACTACGAGCAATTAAACATATGTTTAGCTTGATATAACTAAAGTATCACATGACATTCTGAACACCTTCACTATTACATATGGTGTAATGAACACTGCTATTAGAACAAACCAGTTTTCTCTATTTTAAGTATAAATTATGGATGCATATCTGAAACACAGTATGCATACCAACTGTTAGAAGTATTGTCTAATCAACTCCCATCTCTTTCTTTAACTCATATATCATTGGCCAAACATTTACCACCTGAGAATATTTCAAGATTACAATGCTAAAATAATTGTTTCAGTTTATAGAATTTGAACATTCAGTGCTTCATGCATACTTCTTATTGGCTAAAATATTGTAGTAAAATAATTCTAATGATCCATTTTCTGTTTCTATCACTGGTGCAAGAAATAAAAAAAACCCAAGCTAAAAATGATGCATGCATTATAAACAAAGAAATGTCCCCATTTTACTGGACTTTAAATATTTGATACTAAGTAAATTCATCATGGGTAAAGATTCAGCCTTTAGCACTATCAAATCTGTTACTAAGCATAGTTGGCTATTTTTATGATAGATTATGATTAATTGAATAAATATCTAAATACTCATCATGAGAGGTTTGCTCAGGGAAAAGGGCTGATTACTGTCAACCTCATTTCGGTCCCCTGTTGGTCCCCCTCCAGGTTCTTACTTCTAATCTAGTCTTGAATTAGTACTTTTTCAAAAAGAGGAAAAGACCAACAATTAACTGTACACTTTTGAGGTTGACATTTTCATTTTGTGATAACTGGCAATCCACCGTCAATTGGAAGAGAAATTAAAAGGTCTCCTGTCCCCTTCATCCAGTGACCACCAAGAGTGAAATTACAGTGACGGGAAAAGATTGAAACCATTCTGTGTCACAATAGCCTATTAGTTTTGAGACCAATAAGCAGTAACCGATTCCATGGCCCCAAGGACCCGTCAGGGGGTTCTTAGCCAGGCTGACCTTCCTCTCACCCCTGCAACCACACATTGCTCCCCATTTCTTCAGTTTTGTCATTTCAGGGCTGACGCTGAAGTGGAATGGGGGATGCGACCTTTAGAGATTGGCTCTTTTCACTCAGCATGAATCTCTGATGAGTCATGGACTTTGTCACTTGTACCGACTGTTCTTTTGTTTTTATTCTTGAGCCATTTTCCAAGACACAGATGAAGCACTTTAACCGTTCAGCTGCTAACTGGGATCTGGACTGGTTCAGCTGTTAGCTATTGTAAAGAAAGTTACCATGAGTATCTGTGTCTGAGTGTTGCTGTGCGTGTTAGTTTCCATCCGTGCCCAGGAGCCGGGTGCCTCAGGCAGCCTCTGTGGACTTCCTTGTTGGTGGGAGGGGTCCCGGCGGCTAGGCAGGACCAGGAGCTCCATCTCCCCATAGCTTCCACTGGAAACCTGGTGACTGGACCAGCGAGGGGTCTTGCCCTCACTCCCACATGGCCTGCACTAGCAACTCTACTCTTGCCACCACTGCCAACTCTCCTAACCCGATGCGGCCTCTGCTAACAGTCAGGGAGACTCCTCACCCTGCTGGGGAATGAACTCAGCTTTCTGTGACACTCCCTGAAAGGTAGGGTGAGTGTTTTGTCCTGGGATGGTTTGGCTGCAAGGCTCAGCTCTCCACTGGCCTTTGTGGGTGTGGGTGAACTCACCTGTTTCTGTGGGAGAGACCTAGATAGGGGATGGGGCAGTCAACTCATTTTCCTGCCTATACTGGTTGCTGCATTTAATTGGTGGTTTCTTCAGCTCCAATCTGAGTTATACAAGGCAGAAAGAAACCTGAGAAACTCAATGTGATGTTGTTTCTTGGGTCCAAAGATCCCTCACTTGTCTGCTTCTTTGTCTTTCAATTGTATGCTTGTCTTACATGTAAATGTCCAATTCTTCAGATTTACCTAATGGGAAGAAGAAGCAAGAATACACCCACTCCAAGTTTCTAGAAGCAGGAGTCCAACTCCACATATTTTGAACAATGAAACCCAGCTTCCCATATGCCTGGCATTCGAGTGTCCTAATTTACACACTATATTATGTTTCGTCGTTGCTATATTGAGAAGGAGCTTTTGCTTACTTGAAGAATAATTCCTAATTCCTAATTTTAGGCTTTCATTTTCTTTTATTTTTGGTTGATTGATTGCTTGACTGGTTTTCTGACCCTTATTCAGAAATGCTTTGGATGTTGTTCTCTGCATTGAAGCAAATTTCACTGATGTGTCAAATCCAGCAAATCACACAAAGCCAGCAAAATCCAGCTTTGGGTGAGAGCCACACCGATTCCTTGTGATTCTCACAGTGCTTCTTGTAGGACTGTCCCACAGTTAGCGCTGTTAGCTAATGATTTTACGCTGTTTGGTGTGCTGTGTAGTGATTTCCCATCACTTCTTAAATCCCTGTGTGTCTTCATATAAAAGGTGGAAATATTTTGTGAACTGTGTCACAAATTAGTTTCTAAACATATAGAATCTTCATAAAAAATATATATATCTTGAATTACCAGGATAAGATTAATCTCATGCCCAGAACTTCCTAGTATCTAAAGACTTAAAAAGTCACTGTCTTTTAGTTAATGACTGCATTTTATAGATTAGAATCTGAAGGTTTACATAAAATTAGTAAAAGGATCAGGCATTAGAAATAGATTTTAGTTACACTAACTATATATGATGTCAATTTACATAGGCCCACAAGTAGTAATTGAAACATGGAATAAAAATCTCCTAACATATATGGTTTTTAGCTTCTACATAAATAAAATTCTTGGTAATAATTTTTGCAATTATTAAGCTGATCTTAAGGCATAACTGCCTTGAGTATCTGATGATTTACTCTCATATTCTTTAAAATTTTATGTTCTTGTCAAACTTTTAAATTTTGAACAGACTTCCAGGTTGTAACAGTAAAAGAAAATTTAAGGATTACTTACTTTTATCCAGTAGAAAATATGGCCAGTTCAGGTTAGAAACCAGATTATAAAGCAGGATCTCTTATTTTCATGAGAATTTTCAGAGGGGAAAGAAAAGAAAACTTGAAGTACAGAAGTCTGTAAAATCACAAAACAAATTCAGCTTTCATTCTTAATTTGCATTACCTTCACGCATTGGCTACTTTTCTGGAAAGTTATGTTTGCTAACAGCAAACACACCCTAAGTCATATTTTCTTTTGAAAGTTATAATTTTCCAGCTCTGACAACAGCAACAGAAGTCCCCAAGTTACTGAAGTGTTTTCAAATAAATACACTTTGGACATCTGTCATATACTACATAGATTTGGAAGGAGTCATAAAGGAAAAGTTAGGGCAGTGCCTAATAGTAACAATAAGCGCCCCTTATAAATCCACAGTGCTTTACAATTAACAGAGGTCATCTCTGTATTGTTCCGTGTAATAGGACTTCCAAAATGTGCAAGTTAAGCATCATACTTGTCATTTTCTAAACAGCAGCATTCACTTTGCAAATCACTTCCTTAGCTCCGTGGATTTTCTGTGTGCTCTTAATTTCTCTCTTATCTCTGAATGCACCATGAATCCTTATGATATTTGTACATTGATTGCTGGCAAACATATTAAAAGAAGTCACACAATTAATTTCCACTTCATGAAGTGTCTTCCCTGGTCAGTAATACACGTGTGACTAATCACCCACAGTGCTTCTGCCCCTGGTATCTCCTGATGCCACAGTGAGAAAACATAATGGGCCATGAACCTGCCCATTTTCCTGGTCCTGTACCACGCAGGTAGCCATTCTTTAGCATCTAAAGTCCATCCCTGTTTTGTCCATAGCTACCAAAATTAAAATCTAAGCAGACATTAACTTTTTTGTGTGTTCAACAAACATACAGGAAGTCAACAAAAGGCTAGAGTCTGATTTTAAATCCCCTTCATGTAGATTTTAGAATTTTTCCATGCATCTGCAGGAAGGTGCACTGTGCAGACCACAGCTTGACTGCAGAGTTGCTAAGCAAACTTCATCACCGCAGAGCTTTGCCCTAATCCGCCTTTTCCTTTCCTTCCTGCACATACTGCTAGGTGACATTTCCCTGCTTGAGTCACACTGGGCGATCCTGCGGTGGCCTTGAGGGCTGTACGGAAGATGACAGTGTCCAACACTAGGGTCAGAATGCCTATGAAGAAAGGCATTGTTCACCTCGCGTATGCTGCTACCACCGGAACAGGGACGCTTACACTGTTAGACTAGTTACACATTTTACACTGGCTCCTTCCAGTCACGATAGATTTGGATTCTGTCCATATTACCCTTAGAGCGATCCTTTTTGTAAAAAAGAGTACAAATTACAAAACACAACATCCATGTAAGTGAGCTTATATTAGAATCGGATCTCTTAAATCCTAAGACATTAAAAAAGGCTTAGAAATTTAAGGCATTTTCTTCTAAGGAATCTTCAGGCAGCTTCCAGGCTGCATTCTGTCCTTCACTGTCTAACACACCCGTAAACTATGAGCAATTTGAAGAGCTCAGGGATGCTAGATATGGGAGGGGCTCGGAGCTTAGGGACCCTCAGCTTCAGAGCTAATGTGAGCTTGGCTACATCCATCAGCTTATCCTATTAGGTCAGTGCAAGTGCTATTCATGTCTTCAGACAGGCTAAGGGACGTGTGCACAGTCCTGCGCACACCAGCAATGCCCTCGATGATAAGGGAGACAATAGTTTGACTAGCTTGAGCTTGGCCACGTAGATGGAGTAATTTTCCTTTCTCAACGTTTTAGTAAAAGATACTTCTTGAAAACGTGGTTTACTCAGAGGGCACTGCTAACCCTCTCGTCATCAGTAGCATCCCTACATTGTCACACCGTTTAATGCCAAAGACAGTCACGTTTCATACTTTTTTCTTTAAATACCTGAGAAGTAATTTCATGCTTTTAAACTTGTACTACCTCACATCATAGATGGTATTTTTAAATATTCATATGTGCCAAATCTGTCAATCGTCTACAGACTTTTACATTTCCTGTTCTCATATTTTGAAAAGTAGTCAGTCATTGTCAGTGTCACCTTGAACAGAAGCAGTGGAAAGCTTATTATCAGGAATCACAGGATCCTTAAAAGGCCCATGCCCTAAAGCTATGTGTTTCTAGCAACTCTTTAAAGACTTTAACACAGAACAAGAACGCAATGATGCGATTCACAAATCCTCATAATGAAGCGGCCCGCAGTGCTCCGTAGGCAAGACCTTCCCGCACTCTGGTCAGAGTCTGACCTCTCTGACCAGATTTCTCTTCCTCGGGGTTCACTTCCTGGCACCCTAAAAGGCAAAGACTCAGACACCATGAGCCTCCCAGAATCATGGAAAGCTCTTAATTCACCCTCAAATCTCTCAACCTGTATCGAAATCCTCCCGCACCCCTGCCTTCCCTCCACTGCCAGCCCTGACAGGAAAACCGACCTCCAGTCGGGCCATTTCCCTGACCCTCTGCTCTCATCCTCCTCTCTCAGGCCCTTGACTCTGCCCTTCCCTGCCAAACCTCAGGAGAATGCTTCGTCTTGAAAGACTGTCCTCTATTAATCATAGGCTAGAAAAAATAGGACAAAGAAGGAATGACAGAATGACAAACCCTGTTTTCTACTGGAGACCTTTTCCCTAGAAACGGTTCATTACCCAGAGAGAAAACAGTCTGCAAAACTCATCCTGAAGTCTTGAACGCAGCAGCCTCAGTAGCTGGAACGCTGCACCATGCTGCCCCCTTGGGATCTTGCCTGTGTACTGGGGCCGATTCCCTGGCTCACAGAAACGGAAGGTTCTGTGTGGCTAAGACTCCTTGAACCTATCTGTAACTCAGGACCCATCAACCAGCCTCTTCCTGTCCCCCCTTGCACCCGAGCATGGAAAACATTAGTTTAACATTAAGGGAAATAGTTTAGTGTATCCTGATCAGGAAACCATTGCTCAGAAATCTGAGTCACGCCTTTTCATCCTCCATCTACTTTAAGGCAAAGCACACTTCTGCTACCAAATCTGTTGCGCTGTTACATTTTCACAGCTAAAAGACAGAGAAACATGCATTACAAATGAAAATTGTTAAAAAGGCAGAATCTTGTGTAAAATAGTTTCACATATTCTAAAATGAATTGAGACACATTGTGTCTCAAACTTTTCTAAAGTTGTGGAAAACTGTGAGTCCTCAGAAACAACAAAAAAGTAAGTAACGAATTTTTTTGAAGAGAGGTTAACAAACTTCCAATTAATCTTTTATTCATAATATCTAGAAAACACACCACTAATGTGTTATAGAGGTTTAATAATTTGCCTAAAAATACTTTTGATGAGACACATAAACTTAAATATCTCATGACTTCTCTTACATGAAAAATACAAAAAATGAATAATGTGCAAGCTAAAACATCAGTAATAGGAAGTAGGGGGATCTTTTCCAAATGGGAGGGGAAGCAAGAGGTGGAGGAGGAAGAAAGAATGGAAAAACAGGATCGAAAAAAGTAGAAATGGAGACCCTGTGAAGGGAAGAGGACCAGGTGTTGGAGGGAGCAGGGGCTGGAGGGGAAGAGAACAAAAAGGGGTTAAGATGTGTTAAGTGCAGGCACCAGTGCTCCATTTGAAATGTAATTATTATGTACTGTAAGCACATAATAAAATGCTTCTCAAGAGATCCATCCTCCAAAAACATACCAAGTCAACAAAAGTCTTAAAAATTCCTTTATCCTATGCCTTATCTTGCTTAGACACTTGAGATATGTAAATATTTAAGACAACGTAAAACAGCAGCAAAAGGAGTATCCTGTGGCATTTACGGTGTCGCGCACCAAACAGTCCCCAGTTTATTTGCTCTATGCAACTCTCTTGAGTTTTCATTTTCAAAGTTTCCAGTTGTTAAATATTCCTCAAATATTTTAACAACAATTTGGTTTAATTCACTGTGAGTCATCGTGGAGGGAACAGCAGTTAAAGAACGGTACAGCTCACTGTATTCATGTTCAATCTCCTGAAAAAAGATTACTCAAAACATGCTTACTCTAAGTTTGAAAAAACAAAAAGGATAGCTTTGAATAAGAAGCTAAGTACAATTTCCTTCATCAGAACTAAGAACTAAAACAGTGGTGAGTAAATTAAAATCTGGTGTTGTCAGCTAAGGTGCAAGTTTGACACTTGATGGAAAAGTAAGACTAGTAAATATTCTAGAGAAAAACATTTTCTTAAATTTTTCCTACATTTTGAAAAATGTTTGCATTCTTCAAAAATAATTTTTAAACAATGGGCTATACAAAGTACTAACTATTGTTATTCTCTTATTAGTTTATTATGAAATTTTAGAGTTGTTTTATTAAAATTTTTTTTTAATTTTTAGATCATGTGAGATTCCAGCCTGGTATGATAGCACGTCTGTAATCACAGCAGTTGGGAGGCTGAGGCAAGAGGATCTCCCTGAGTTCAAAGTCAGCCTGGGCTATGTAGGAAGTTCAAGGCCAGCCTTGAGAGTGAGACCATATCTCAAAAACAAACCAACAACAACAACTATATATATATATATATATATATATATATATATGCATATGACATTTCTGATTATTTTTTTCAGGAGATCCAAAGTTGCACACAAAAAAAATTAAGCTTAAAAAAAAGTCAGAAATATGCCAGTTTTTAACTCAGAAACATTAAAATACAAGATTGGATTGTGGCCTCGCTTAACGGTTTTGATGGAAATCCTATCAGTTCAAACGAATGTCACCATCCGCAATGGATAGGAGTCTGGGTTTGTCAGGATTCTTGGCGTATTTTGAGGACGGCTTATTTGTCGTCTTGGTTGCTTTGTTTGGGCTGTTCTACTGAAATATCAAAGCAAAAAGGAAAGCAGAACAAAGAGTATAACCGGACGATGTGAGCGATGACCTCACGGGTGTTTATTTCGAGAGCCCCCCCACCCCCCGGCTCCCGTTCGCGCCACGGTTTGCTATTCGGTGTCCACCGCGGTCCGGAACCCTCCCGAGCTCCGCTGAAGCATGAGCAAAAGACACCTTTGCCGAGAAGGACAGCAAGTGGAAGGGGACACTAGGCTGAATACACAGCATGCTAAGTAAGGGCTTAGAGGAAGGCGCGCAGATAGAGCGGAGAGCGCAGGCAGAGGGCTGGGCGGAGGGCTGGGGAGTGGGCTTCTGGGCTCTGAGGAGCCGGCAGGCGGCAGGCGGCAGCCCTGTACGAGGACCGGAGGTCATCGCGTTCCTGGGCTCGCAGCTCCGCGGACTGCAGGCTTCGCTCTCCGGGCCTGTGGCGAGGCCGCTTCTCCAGGCAAGAGCAGAGCAGAGCCCGAGGCCAGGAGGCGAGGAGAAGAGGAAGGGGCTGGGCTCCCACTTGCTTCTTTGAGGTCACGCTGCCAGCAACTCAGGATCTCCCAGAAAATCCTGGTTCTTAAAGGTTCTTACACCTCCCAACCGCTGCAAAACGCGTTAACACACGGCACCCACGGGGCACATTCAGGCTCCGAACTACGAACTACGGTGCGAGCCCTGGGGCTCACGGGCTGCTCAAGGCAGAGCAGGTCGGGTGCTGAGAGCACCCGGGTGGATTATAGATCATATTCCGACTGAGCCATGTGAAGCACAGCTAAGCCAGCTCCCAAATACGTGACGTTTTACATGCACAGAGAGAACGATCATGAGGGCTGGGGAGGTGGCTGCGCCTGTGGCCCGCACAAGCCCTGGGCCTGACCCTCAGCACCGCACACGCAGAAGCAGAAGATGCAGCAGAAGAAGCAAGAAGATGCTCCAGTCTAACTCATGGCTGACCCAAAATGCTTCCACCTTCTGAGTATCTGCTAGAAAGCTAGGGTTTTTTTTCTTTTATAGTTCACATTTCCAAATTAATCAATAAGGTTTGTTTTATTATTTGACATTATTCAACTTTCAGTTTCTTTAACAAATATCTGGAAACAAATCACCTTTGAAGAGAAAATGTTTACTTCGGCTGACGGTTTGGGAGGCCTCCATCCAGGAAGACGGCCCTGCTGACCGGTCTGCAGCAGGACAGCGCGGCCTCGGGGAGCACGTGGTGGGCAAACCCACTCACCTCCTAGCTGGGGCCCTGAGGGAGGCAGAGGAAGGGCATAGGTTCCAATGTCCCCTCCAAGATGCACCCTCAGAGGCCAGAGGACCCCAACACTAGGCCCTGCCTCTTGAAGTTCCACCACCGCTCTGCACTGCAGAGTAGGGGCCAAGCCTTGGACACACTGGCTTTCAGGACACATTGATTCAAACTCCAGCAACGCCCTAGATGATAATGTCGAATATAACACTGTAAACACTGTCTGTTTCTGCCCAGATTACTATCTCCACAGCCCTGCCGAGGTACCGTGGCACTCCTTGTGGAAGGGGAGCTCTGGTGAATTATACAGATCAAGTATCATAGATACTGAGGGAACTGGGTATTCTAGATACTGGTGGAAGTTTGCTGATAACAGATCACACACCAAGATTTCAAGTGACTGTACAGGGGCAAATATAGAACAGCTGTCTCTCATCCTTCTGACTTGTGATTGGTGATCAGTCTGGCAAACTCTATACTAAAATTTCATTACTGGTTGTGTCAAATTAAAGATATACCCACACTACCCAAGTCTCATATAAAAAAAAGCTATTTAGATGTTTTTACTAGAATCACAACAATGATCTTCTTTTTACCAGGCCACCATTAATTAATTGAATATTTCAAGAACAGTAAAATAAATATTCAGAATTCAAGAAGATAGACATCAGTGGAAATGTGATTTTTTTCTAAATTCCTGCTCTAGTTTGTATATGCCATATGATAATGCTATGTTACACAGTCTTACTTTTCAACCTTTTTCTACCATGACCTGTTAATTTCATTTCATAATTCTAGGCAGATGAGTACTATTTTATCAAAGAGGTAGAAGAACAGAGGCTTGTCTGTAGCCAAGTTCTTACTAGACCTGGACGGAAGCTGCATTCCTTCAGCACTCTTTTATAACCTAGATAGGATGGCCTCCAACTATAACTTATTTTCTTATGGCCTTTAAGGATAATGTTCTAGTTAAAATTAAAAAATAACTATGCATAATTTTCATGCAGAGAGGAAAGATGAGAAATACTCAGGAAACCTCAGGTTTCCATTTCTGTGCTGTGTAAATTGGATGCATTGTCTTAGCAGAACCTAAACTCCAGTTCCTTGTGCAGCTGCCCGGGAAGCAGCAGGAGTTTGCCAAACCTGTCCTTCCCAGGTGAAGCACAGATTAGA
The DNA here is from genome assembly GCA_004027295.1 of Dolichotis patagonum. Lineage (NCBI taxonomy): Eukaryota > Metazoa > Chordata > Mammalia > Rodentia > Caviidae > Dolichotis > Dolichotis patagonum. The sequence continues at coordinate 35,535 of PVJX010002355.1, forward strand.
CGGCCTGCAAGGCAGGTCTAGTCAGAGATCCCCGGATCGCTGGGCCAGATCTCTCTAAAGTCCACCCACACTCGTTCCTTCAGTATTTTGCAACTTCTCCAAGTGGTTACTGTCTCTCCTATTAAATTTATACTTATTTGGAAAATCTTAGGTAATGCCTTTATTTCATACATTGAAACTTTCCCTTTCCAATAACTAAGATACACTTTATTTTTAAATCACTTTTATAAATAGCAAAAGAAAGATGAAATTCAGTAGAACATTAATTCATTAAAATAGAAACATGACAAATAAAACATTCATTGTTTACAGTGTGGTTTCTTTCCGAATCCATTATACACTCAGCTAATAAACCTATTTTCTGCTGTTTATTTTGCCTTTGGTCATGTGTTAAATGCTTTTAAGCTTTGATCATTGTTTTCCAGTTAATTTTCACTAACTCTTACACTTACAGTAAGAAAAAAACTGAATTTGCAAATTTTATCATGTTCCTGCAGACTCACCTTAACCTTGGAGAAAGTAGATGGTGCGGTAGGAATGTTGACATGGTTTGATCTAAAATATCCCAAGTCTCATGTACCCACAAGTGGGGATTTGGAGAGGTAAGTGGATCCTGCTATTCTCCTCAGTGGGTTAATCCATTAATAAGTTCTTAGTTACTTTTCTTGTTGCTGGGGCAAACCTGACTCACATAAATTGAAGGATGAAATGCTCATGTCAGCTCACAGTTTGTAGAGATTTCAATTTGTAGTTTGCTCACTCCAAGGCAGGGTGGCAGGGCGGCAGGGCAGAGGGATATTGCAGAGAAAGGATCCTAGGCAGGGTAGGCAAAAAGCAGCCAGCAGTGAATCTCCTTTTCCCTTTTTTCTCATTCAGACTACAAGGCCACTGGATAGTGCCACCCACACTCAGGGTGGGCCTTCCCACGATCCACACCAGAACTATGCTAAGCCGATCAGTGAACTAATTTAGTTATCACACACCCTTAATCCATATTCGGTCCCCTGAATCCAGCTGTATCCCAAAAGCCCCACCTATGAGTGCATGCAGCATGAGGGGGACATTTAGATACAAGCCATAACAAGTTCATAGCTGAATGCTTTGCTAGGAGATAAAGCCCATTTGGAAGAGATGGGTCACTGTGGTCATGACTTGAGAGGATGCACTCTTGTCCCCAGCGCCTTCCTTTTCTTGTCTGCTTCCTAGCTAGTTGAGCAGATCTCCTCTTCCAGACCCTTCAACCATGTCATTTCTGCCTTGGAGCCAACCAACCATTGATTTGAACTCTGAATCTATGAGCCAAAGTGAAATTTTTAAAGTTGTGACTGCCAAGAATTTTGTCTCAGTGACAGAAAAGTCACTAATTCAGATGTCAAAGTTGAGAAAGATATACAAATCTGAATGAATCACTATATTCTCAACCAATTATCTTACTTGTCAATAAATTATTTCCAAGATAGAACCAAGCAAAATGATCCATCCACTAAAATGAAATGATAAAGCCAGTTTGCCAGTCTAAAAATTGATGCCTCAAATCTTTTTTTTAAAAAAATAGCTCGTTCATCTTTTGTTTACTGTGTATACATATACTCAGTTTATTATGCTTCTGATCATGATCTTTGGCCTATATCAGGAGCAAAACAGAAATAAAAGATCTGTACTTTTGTGGGAGAAGATGGATGATTTAATAGTTAACCTAATAAAGAAATAATGTAGTATTTCAGAAATTGAGGCTTTTATGGAAAAAGATTAGAATGCTGTAAAGTAAATGAGCAATAGGGTTGCAGAGATATCTGTTGGCAATTCAAAGCAGCCTCATCTGAGTAGACTTTATAGAAAAGCTGACATTGATTTTAACACCTGAAGAAATGAGGAAGCATGTGGATATGTGGAGAAAAGCTATTTCAGAACGAGAGCATGGGCAGTGCAAAGAGCCGACGTACCTCGGCGTGCGACTGTGGATGTGCAGAGGATGGAAAGATTGCTCAGAGACGAGACTTATTCAATCACCAAGACTGCAGAGAGGCAAATTCTTCAGCATAAGAGAGCCCCAGGGAAACAGCAGCGACCTGAGATTTCAGCAGTTATTCATTCATAACTCAAGGACATGAAAATGAAGGCATAGAAAAAAGCGTTTGCAGCATACTGTACAGGAATTTTGGTCAGGGGACAGAGCCAGAATGGAATGGTTTGTTACGTGACACATGTTGACCTAGTGTAAGCAATCTTATCAGGGCAGAGGGGACATGATGACGAAAGCAGACATCTCCAAGAGCAAACTGCTTTTAATTTTGTTGACTGTGGTCCTGCAGGTTCTGCTCTAAACTCCAACCATGCATTCCAGGAGTCCTGAACTGTCATCCAGAAAGTTCTGTGCTTTTTTGCATTCCCTGCAAACACTTCTTTGTCCAAAGTCTCTCCGTACTTAAGGAAGCAAAATGCTTGGCCAAACAGAGAACAGCAGGATGCCAGCCTGGTGAGAGCTTGACAAAAGAGAGAGATCAGCTAGACTACGATGCAGTAATCCAGAGAGATCATGATGGTTTGGACCACAATAGAAGGAGTAGAAGAGATTAAAGTAAATCTCAGATTCTGCAAGTAGATTAAGAGAAAAGTCAGTAGAATTTCTTAACAAAAACTAACTCAAGCCAGGAGCAGCAGCTAAGGTCTCTAGTCCCAGCACTTCACTGTGAACTTGCCATGACTTGTATCTAACTATCCTTCTAGTGCCACATGCACTCACAGGTGGGGCTTTGGGGATACAGATGGATTTAGGGAGCATGAATATGGATTAAGGGTGTGTGGTAACTAAATCAGTTCCCTGATTGGCTTCGCATAGTCCTGGGTGTGGATAATAGAAAGGCCTACCCTGGGTGTGGGTGCTGCTGTTCCTCTGTTTAGCCTCTGGGAGGTCAAGGCAGGAGGATCACGGGTTCAAGTCTAGCAAAAGCAACTTAGCAAGATCTTGTCTAAAAATAAATTACAACAACAACAACAACAACAATAATAATAATAATAAAGCTATGTTCTGGGAATGTATTTCTTTGCAAAGGCTATATGTTTAACCTTTAGTACCATAAAAAGAGAAACAAAAACTAATTCACTGCACATCATTAGTAAGACACTATTAAGACATAAAATCAAAGAGGGGAATAAGTTGTCATTTGCTGAATGCCTGTCACACCCCAGGGCTGCCCAGAACACTGCTCTGGGAACACAGAGAGCAAGCTATAGAGAAATGAGGGAAACAATCACATCTGTCTCTGTAAATCAGTAAGTTGTCACACATTCTTTGGAACATTCTGCTCACTTATATTTACTTTTAATAACTAAAATATGTCTTTTCCTCTTTAGGGTTTTGTTGGGGGTTTTTTTGTTTTGGTTTTTGGTTTTTGGTTTCTGGTTTTTGTTTGTTTGAGGGTTGAGTTTCTTCTCCATTGCCTTACTATTCTAGTTTCTTTTATCTCTTTTTTTGTCTTGTTCCCCTTGAACATTTTTCTCTTCCTTCTAATCTTTATTTCCTGTTTTTGCTCTGTGTTTATCCTTTTCCTTCTCATTCTTTTTGTTTTTTTTCCTGGAACTGTCCTCTGTCCTATTAATTTCTTTTTTACTCATCAATAAAAACTTCTGTCTCACTTTTCCCTCCTTCTAATATTCAATTGATTGACTTTTCAAATTTTGCTTTTTGTATTTACCCATTTCCCCACCTACTCTACTTTTACTAGTATAAATACTAAGTGTAGAATCTCTAGATAGCACGTTAACTTTACACTATTGCAGTTGAATACTCTTCTATTGTTAGTAGAGGTAAAGTTGTTTCCTTTAATAGATGTTTACTATAGATCAATAATAGGTAAAGATATGGTTTGTCTTAATGTTCATACTATAGTTCTCTTTTCTATAGCTCCATGTGGTACTTTATTGGTCCTCAAGTTTTGTCAATATTCAGTTTGTATTTGATGCTAGAGTTGATACTGATGTTATTACTGTAGGCAAGGTGACATAGTTGTTACTGTTAATTGGTTTTCTTAGGATGTCAATATCTGGGTGACACTGGGGTCAATAACAATGCTGTGGCCTAATCCAGGAAAACTAGGTCAAGTAAGCTGCAACTTCCAAGCTCAAGCAAAAAGGAATGATTGAATCTGTCGTCATGCCTAGGGGACACTGAAAAGTAAACATTAAGTAAAGCGGTCTCAATACTAGGAACAAAGTTTTCCGCTACAATCAAGCCACAAACCTCAACACAAACACAACAAACAAAAAAACAGAAATATGAGAAGACATGTCAAAAAATGCCTACAAAAACTCCCAACTCCCCCAAAGCTGATCTATGGGGCATTGAAGGGAAGAAAACCAAAAACACACTGGAATTATTCAAAATGATATCAGGGAAGACAAAATTACTATACATATTCAATGCAATCCCAATCAAAATACCACTAGCATACCTCATAGATCTAGAGAAATCATTCCTTAAATTCATCTGGAACCAGAAGAGACCTAAAATAGCAAAGGCAATTCTAAGCAGCAAAGGCAAGGCAGGAGGCATCACAATCCCTGACTTGAAATTATACTACAAAGCTACTGTAATAAAAGCAACATGGTACTGGCATAAAAACAGACCTGAAGATCAATGGAATAGATTGGAACATACAACCACAACCACAAACTCACTCAACCACCTTATCTTTGATAAAGGGGCCAAACATGCTCACTGGAAGAACGACAGTCTGTTTAACAAATGGTGCTGGAAAAATTGGCTGTCCATATGCAGAAGACTAAAACTAGACCCATGCCTATCACCATGTACTAAACTAAAATCTAAATGGATCAAAGATCTAAATACTAAAACAGAAACACTAAATCTGCTGGAAGACAAAGTAGGTAAAAATCTCGAAAATATAGGGGTAGGTAGAGAATTCATGAACAAGAATCAAACCACACGGGAAATACTTCCCAGAATCAATAACTGGGACCATATCTTATTAAAGAGTTTCTTCATGTCGAAAGAGATTTCCAGCAGAGTGAAAAGAAAACCCACGAATTGGGAAAAAATCTTAATGGATTGTCCCTCAGACAAAGGACTTCTGTCTAGAACGTATAAAGAATTAAAAAAAACTCAGACCCTCGAAATTCAAAGACCCAATCCAAAAATGGGCATCTGAAATGAATACACAGTTCTCAGATGAAGAAATACAAATGACAAATAAATACATGAAAAAATGTTCATCATCATTAGTCATGAGAGAAATGCAAATTAAAACCACACTGAGTTTTCATCTCACCCCAGAAAGAATGGCCAGGATAAAAAACTATCAACAACAAATTCTGGAGAGGCTGTGGGGAAAAAGGAACTCTTCTGCACTGTTGGTGGGAGTGTTGGTGGTACAACCACTGTGGAGGTCAATCTGGAGATTCCTCAAAAAGGTGGGTTTGGAAGTCCCATTTGACCCAGCTATTCCACTTCTAGGCATATTCCCAGAAGAACTGAAAACATCATACCACAGTGATATATGTGCACCCCATGTTTATAGCAGCACAATTTGTAATAGTCAGATCTTGGAAACAACCGAAGTGCCCATCAACTGAGGAATGGATAAAAAAAGTTGTGGCATTTTTATACAATGGGGTACTACTCAGCTATAAAGAATGATCACATCGAGATATTTATAAATAAATGGACACAACTTGAGACCATACTCATAAGCGAAATAAACCAAACTCACATGTGTAAATACTGTAGTCTCCCTAGTATGAGAGTTGGTAAGAGTATATAAGATTTTATGGTAATCATGATTTCCTATTTCATTGCTTTGAAGCCTTTCAATGTTTTCATTCATCAGTTGGAATGGTTTTATTCTGTTTTGTTTGACTTTATTATGCATGATGGTATGAACAGCTGTTTTGAAGAAAACAAAACATTAGGGCAGCCATTGCTGATTTAATATCATCTTGCTTAGAAGTCCTACCATGCTTCTACTCTGCTATTACCATTGGTTCTATCATGTTGGGTCTTACTGGGATTTTAATATATGTGATAGTATAAACAAATTTTTTTTATTGAACATGAGGTATTATAGTAGCCATTGATCATTCTCTGTTATTCGGTTCAGAATGCCCTGTAATTCTTTCATTCTTTTGAATGGTTTTATACTATTTTGGTATGGTTGATATTATTGTATTTGAAACTATGCTCAACTACTAGCAGAGAAAGAGATATTTTGATAGCTGTTGTTAATGTCCGGTTGTCTTATTGTAAAATGCTGTGTTGCTTATATTCTTCTGTTCTGATCTGCTTTGTTCTACCCTCTTTTGTTTTATTCTCTTTAAAATAAAATTTTAAAAAATGATATCAGGGAATATTATAGCACAGATTGCTAAGGCATTTGGTGAGCACACAGAAGATAGACATAATAAGACTTTGAGTAAAAAAAATAAGCAATCAGCAAATCTAGAGAAGACAGTAATAAGAAGATAGATGAACTAAATAAAATAATGCAAAACATACATGACCAGCATAGAAAAAAAACCCGAAGTCTATATAAAGGCTCCAATCATAAATTCAGAAGATTAAACATTTCTATCAAAAGTGTGGGCACAGAACAGACATGGTATCAGAAGCAGAGGATGGCACTGTTGATGGTCGATCATTGAGAGAGACCTTAGAAACAACAGTAGAAAATGGAAAATCAATTCAGCAACTTCTAGACAACACAAAGGAGACTAATCTCAGATTAACTAAAATCAGTGGAAAAAATAAGAAGACAGCATAATGGCAAAAAAAAAAAAACCTGATTAATAAAATAATAGAAAACTTTCCAAATAGGAAAGAATTTAATAGACTGATAAGTAAAACATACAGAACCCTAAATAACCATGATCAGAAAGAACCTCCTCACAACACGTCATATTCAAAATCCCAGAAGTTCAACACAAGAACAGATTCTAAAAGACACTTAGGGATAAGTAACAAATCAGTTACAAAGGAAAAACCCATAGAATTACAGCCAACTTTTCAGTGCAAAACTTTAAGGTCAAGAAAGTTTGAGGTGAAGTGTTTAAGCCCTAGAAGAAAACAATCTGCAACCCAACCTGATATACATCATGAAATTATCTTTCAAAATTGATAGAGAAATAAGATATTTTCATGATAAAGAGCATCTAAAGAAATTCATTACCACCAAACTAGCACAACCAAACTTCTAAAGAACACCCTAGAAATAGACAATGAATCTAAGAACTCCAGATAAGGGAAGCAGTTAGGCAGAAGGGAAAGATGAAATCAGCAACAGGAAAATAAGACAATGACAGGAAAAGTCAGTACCTGTGGGTAACAACTCTCAGTGTGGATGGTCTCAGTTGCCCAATCAAAAGATCTAACCTGGCAGAATGGATCAAGACACAACATCGAAGGTGTGCTGTATACAATAAACACATTTACCCTAAAGAATAACACACAGATTAAAAATTAAAGGCTAGAAAATAATAGTCCATGCAATAGGAAACAAAAAAAAAGCAGATGTAACCATCCTATATTCAAAGTGAACTTTGAGCCAAAACTTACCAAAAAAAATCAAAAGGCATCTCATATTGATTAAGGGAACACTACAACAAGAAGAGATAATGGTTATTTTTAAAAAATATACATATATAAAGAATAGCAGCTCACCCAACTTTGTAAAATGAGTACCACTGGAAATAAAAGACCACATAAGCATAAACACAATTATATTGGTGTTCTAAATACCCTGCTATAACAAAAAGACAGATCAACTAGATTAAAAAAGAACAAATAAATATCAGACTTGAACACAATCTTTGAAAAAATGGAATTACTAGACATTTACAAAGTATTTCACCCAACAACAACAGAATACACATTCCTTTCAGCAGCAATGGAACTTTCTTCAAAATAGACTATAGAGTAGCCAGTGAAGCAAACTTAAGTAAGAGTAAAAGAATTGAATTTATGCCATGCATATTATCAGATCATGCCACAAAGAAATTAGAAACCAATGACAAAAAACACAGAAATTATGTGAATGAATGGAAACGAAACAATACGCTATTAAGTATGCAACAGGTTACACAATAAATCAAAGAAGAAATAAGACAGTTTCTAGAACTAAATGATAAGACCCGTACAACATTCCACAGTTTATGGTATACAATGAAAACAGTCCTAACTGGGAACTTTATAGCAGCAGATCCCCATATCACAAATATAGAGTGAGCCCTAAAAAGTAACCTAGTGATGGACCTAGAGAAAAACAAGAACAACCTAACCCAACAGTAGTACAAGGAAAGAAATTATAATGATCAGAGGACAAATCAACAAAGTTGAGTCAAGAAATATAAAGAAGTAGTGAATGGAAGAATTGTTTCTTTGAAACAATGACCAAAATAGGAAAAACCTTGGCCAGTTTAACAAGAAAAAAGAGCGAGAATAACCAAATCAATGCAATTAGAAGTGAAAAGGTGAAATCACAATGGACACTGCTGAAATGAAAAACATAATTAACTACTTCACAAACCTACATGACAATAAATTGGACAATTCAGAAGAAATGGCTAGATTCCTAGATATATGCAAACTACCAAAACTGTGCCAAGAATATTGAAAAACCCTGACTAGTCCAATAACAGCAATAAAACTGCCTACACCTGGAGCAAAGCTCTGAGCTGAATATGTTTATTGCTAAGTTCTACAAAACTTTAAAATCTAATACCAATATTAGATTGCATCTTTAATGAAGCTCTTTAATGAAACAAAAAGGAAAGGTTTACTCCCCCAAGTCATTTCTAGAAACTCCCATGACTGTGATACCAAAAGCCAACATGAGTCTAAGCAAAAAGAGAACTATAGACCAATTTCTGTCATTCTTTAGTATTTCTCATCAGTTGAGATGAGGTGACAGTTAGTGCTAAACAACCTTTCCCAATGCTTCTCTATCAGTTTTCTTCCTGCCAGATTGGGTGCTGCCTGTCCCAGCCCGTGACCATAGCTTGCCTATGCAGCACGGTATATGAGACCCTGTGCCTTGATCCCAGCCCAAAGCTCCTTCCCTCCCCTTCTCTGCTTAACTACAACTCACTGTGGCATGCAGCGCAATCTCCTTTCTGTCTTTTCTGATGGTTTGGGATACTATTGCCATTTCTCATGGGTTCTTGTTGCTCTCCTGCTGATTCTGGGCTTGAACTCACAGTACTACTTGTTCTGTTATTGAAATCTCATTGTAAGTGGGTAGCTGGTTTATAGCTTATTGCAAATATTAGATGTGAAAAGATGCAATAAATCGATAATTTTCTTCAAATGAACCTGGCCATCCATGGTTTTCCATTTCTACTCAGCGGAAAACAAAATCAAGATCAGCTAATCTTGCAAATGCAGAAAACAGTCCCTTGCAGATTAACCATTAGCCTTTAATGAAATTTCTCAGTAACCAACGCAAGATTTCTTCCTCCGCCCTCCTGTCCTTCTCTCTGGCTGGGATGCAGGTTTGGCAGGGTTCAGGCAGCACCACAGCGACGGGGCGGCGAAGCGAGGAAGAGAGCAGGGGGTGCTCTGGTCTGACCCTCATCTGGTCCACAGGTTCCAGGGTTATGTGAGGGGTCATCCACTTCTTGTCACCATGATTTTCACCACTCCAAAGGGGAGCCTGATTCTAGTGGCTCACATGCTCTGCTTTGCTTTCAGTTGTCATCTCCAAGTCCCTCTCTTTCCACTAGCAAACACCTCTGCTTCTCTGGCTTCCTCCTTCTCAGTTGGAGGCGGGTCTTGTGAGTAGGAAAAAAGTTTTAAAAACTGTCCCAGTGTGCTCGTGGAGTTGGGAGAGTAGGAGGGTTTCTCCAGCTCTCCCACACCCAGCAGTGTTTGTCATCCTGGCTGATCCATCTCTGACCGTACCCTCACTTTCTCCAGGAAGGACACCGCCGTGTTCTCAGACACCGTCCTAGTATCAGGCCTGGGGTGTACACACCAGCACGCCACACTCTGCTGGAACAGGCGCTACTCGGACTGTGAGCTACTCAACACCAGTAAGGAACTAAAGGGCAGAATTTAAACCTAAAGGAAGACAGTTTCCTAAGAAAAGGACAAAAGAGAAGACAGACAGCTGCTCAGAAAGAATGGGAGGCATCAGAAAGTGAATGCCCACGGGCTTTTGCCCTCCGCTCGTTTTTATTAAGACTGCTGTCCCTGCCCTGTGTTGGACACCTGGAATTTAAAACAGTTTGACCAGCTCTTTGACTCTAGCCTGGACACCTCTGTCTATGTTCTTTTGGCCATCTGATCCTTTCCTGTTCTTCTGTGATAATAAGTGTGGGGAGGGGGAGCGTCATAGAAGTGCAGAGTTAGAAGTTAAGTAAAGGGAACACATGTGTGCTGAGTGTAATGGTAGAGTGATGCTAAAGTGAGAATCTACGGTAAGTACGTATGCATAAGTGTGTGTGCATGTGTGTGTGCGTGTGTGTGTGCGTGTGTGTGTGCGTGTGTGTGTGCGTGTGTCTTTTATACATTAAATAAGGGTCCTCCGGTGGCTGCCCTTGTCTTCTCTGTATTGTCAGGTGAGGGGCAGGATGGTTACCCTGGTCTTGTATGTTTCTGACTTCCTCCCTCTTTGTTAACTACTTCTGATAAATTGCTCCTCTGTCTAGTTTCTCTCTCCTCTCTTTCCCACTGCTCTGACTGTAGAGTCTGCCTGCAGAGGCAGAAGCTGCTTTTAGTAAGATTCCCAATTAATTTTTAATAAAGCCTAGCTTTTCCCTGCCCCGAAGCCGCCGTTCCCTGCATGTGCCCCCTGAGCTCTTTACCCGGCTGCTGTTGGGAAGTGGGTGAGGACCTACCTGGCATTTCTGAGCTGAGCAGGGTCGTGGCTGGTGGCAGCCGAAGGACACCCTCAGCAGGAAAGTCGGTCTCTGGGTCCTGGTAAAACAAATACATCTCCATTTGAGGGGGTAGCTGAATCACCACCCGAAGAAGTTTAATGTGTTAATTCTTGCTGTAATAAATGAGAAAACTGAGAACGTGTGGCCAAGTAAGCACAACAAGAAAATGTTTTCCTCACTAACTAGATGCAAGTGTTATACAGGCACTGATTTACTTATTTTCAAGTTTAGGCACCTAGTTGAATTCTTGACTTGTAGAGTACATTAATAAAAGTAAGATAAAATGAACCTGTCATTCCGAAGTGTTTAAAAATGCCTTATGTGAGTTGAAAACATGCAACATTAATGAAAATAATTACAATTAAAACTAAATGTTGGGGTTGTGAACTAGACGCTGTAGTATTTTGCATATTTTTACTTATTTAATTCTCACAGCTCCCTATGAGTTAGAGATGGGTGAAGCAATTTTCCCAGGGTCAATAAATAGAAATTTGGAAATGGGAGTCCAGCCCAAGTAGTCTGCTTTTGCTGCCTGACTCACTTGGCCAGTGCTGCCTGTCAGTGAAATACTTTTTTATGAATACGCATATTAAACTATAGAAATGTATGACAAATCCTGCCTCATTCTTGATACACAACTCCATGTCTGCCCCCAGCCAACCTGAGCTTGAAATTATTTCTGATGCTTTTCCTGAAATGTCAGATGTTGAGCTACTGTCCCCTTCTATTTGTGCAAATGATTTCCTCACTTCTCTAATGACGGGGACTTGCAGAGGGTCTTAAAAATGAATGTGCCTTTTATTTGCATTCTTAGATCCATGAGCTCCTATTCATCTCTCCTTCCCAGATGCACCTTTTCAAACTGTCCTATTTTTTTCTTCCTTCAGAGCGGTTTTTGTTTGCTTGCTTGCTTGTGTTTGGTAAGCATTGCCGTTAGAGCCTCCAAAATGCCAAACACCTGCTCAGTTACTGAGTTACAACCCCAACCCAGCGAACTGTGTACGTCACTTTCCAAGATGTCTTACCAACTGTAATGGCAAAACCTCCTTCTCTTTTACTAGTTTTGTGTAAATACATGTTAATGTGTTCATCAAACTAGTTTATTAATATCCTTGCTACTACTGCATAGAATTTTACCTTTTTGGCTCCAAAATGTTATCTAAGCTACCTTTTCCACATCTGAAAGTACTCATAACTTTTCTTCACATCTTTTAAATTCTGACTTCCCATAGCTCAAACGCTTTTGTTGGTATCTGTGATAGACAAGAGTGTGGCTATTCCTAAGCCACAGTATCAGCAGTCCTGGGGAAGTCAGGAAAAGAAAGCTGGGGAAATCACCGCACCCCGCCCATTTAGATCTAAAACAGCACCCCAGAGCCATTCCTTCCTCTCTGTCCTAAGAGAGGTAGAGAATAACACAACAAAAACCCAAGAGGCCCAAAAGGCCTTTGCTGCTTCAGGCAAGAGCACGTGTGCATTGGATGTCCTCACCTGACCTTCAGTGACCTTCACCCTTCTTATTAAGGATTCATGAATGTGTGATACATTGCAAAAATGTCACTAATATCAGAGTGAACTCTGGGACGAAGTGTGTATTGAGAGCCCCTGAGATGACGCAGCACCCTGTCAGTCAGTCCTGTCAACATACCTAGATATTCAGGGGAGGCCCCTGGGTGAGGTGCAGACCCTTTGAATTCTAGAAGCCTGATTTGTCCATATGCAGTGCTTTTATTTTCCTGTCATCACATACCACTTTTCTGTTTAAGCTGTGTTTTCATGGGTACGAAGTTGCCCTCAGCACACTTCCCATGATCTTAAATAAATGTAGCTGCTTTTTTCACTTGCCATTTGGATTGCATGCTCACAGTTCTTTGCTGGTTGTACAAAACTGCCTGATTTCCATTCTGAATTGGTTGCTGAACTCCATGCTGTAACATTTGGTGAACCCCAGCCAGAAGAAATCAGGCCAGACAGTAATTGGTGGCCAAGAAGCCCAGGCGAAGAGGAAGCTAACTGCCAGCTCAGTCCGGAGACTCTCTTTCCCTTTGTTGGGTGCGTGAGACTGACTCCTGGGGTGCGCCGGTCTGATGGCCATGTGGAGACCACTGGGCTGGTGAACAACAGGCTTCTGTTCTGCAGGGAGCAAGAAGGACCCTACTGAACAGTTCTGTGTTTCTGTTGGTCCATGAGACATGGCAATTCCTTCTCAGCAGCTGTGATGCCTGTGTCTCTGGGAGGATGGACCTGAGCCAAGCCAACGGGAGGCAGCGAGCAGGCAAGGGTCACCTGTGGTATAGCTGCCAACACTGGGGGCCCCACCAACCCACACTGGCTTCGGGATGCTTTGTTCTGGACAGAGTCCTCCAGCAGCTTCAGAAACCCACCTGGGCCCACACACGGAAGTCCTTTGGATGATGGAGCTTATTTGGTCTTTTATAACCATAATGAAGTAGAGGAGAAATAAGAATTGAATAAGGAAAAATAGCAGCTAAAACCACGCTCTCTCTAAATAAGGCTCAGGACCACACACACAGTTCCAAAAGATACTGAGGTTACCCGAAAAGTGAAAGAAGCCAGTCAGAGGGCCTCCACACCAAGCAGTTGGGGCACTGAGGGAAAGGCCACCCTCAGGAGCTGCCTCACACCTTTCGGGCCTGTTGGAACATAGACGCAGACCCTGGGCATCAGAAGAGGGGCTGCCCTGGTTCCCAGAGGGATGAGATCATGCATCACCGTGGACAGCCCAGGCAGCAAACAATGGCTCCTACACAAGCGTATTTCTGTGATCTAGCAGGAGTCTTGGGTGACTCAAGAAGCAGTGGGAAAATTATGTTTCTCTGATATGGAGGCAACTTATTCAACTTCCTTATTGAGGTGAGCTTTTATCCCATTCTAAAATTGTGGGCCTTGGGGACTGGACCAGACAGCTTTCCTTACCCCCACCTAGAGCTGTCATTTATAGGATTTACCTTTTGAAGCTGCTTTTGTGGTGACACCAGAGTGTCACATAACAGCAATTGGAAGAGATAGACTCCTTGTACTCCGGACCATTCTGACATTTAAACTTTTGCAACCCTTGTCTTAGTTGCTAGCATACTCAGGTGTCCTGAACCCATGGGGCCTGGTTCTCCTCTGGGAGTTAATTCTCAAACATGGTATGACAGCACTCCAGAGAGAGCTCTCAAGACCATTCTGTCCCCTCTGTTCGCACAGAACCCAGGAGACATCAAGTGACTCTCTACCCTTGACTTGAAAGAAGGCTCATTTTATGTCCACATAGCTTAGCTCACAATACTTGTCTGCCTTTGAAAAAGCAGATCCCAAGCAGGGCTTCTTGTACAGCATACTTGGACTGTCTTGCTATCCTAATCCCAACTAATCACCAAACAGAAAAAAAAAAAAAAAAAAAACCACTGCCCAGGATTAAGCCCAGAATTACTGTGATCTGAGGTACCAGCCACTAACAGGGACAGCTGACACATGAGTCACAGATGGCAGCAGTTTCATATATGATGGCATTAAAAGGCCAGTTTGGTCCACAGTGAGCCCAATCCAAGACATCAAAGCAAGAAGACTCCTTTCCGGAACTTTGGCTCAAAGGCAGAGCTTCTCGCCCTCACCCAGGTGTTCCGCCTTGTCCAAGGACAGAGAATCAAAATATATACTGACTGCAAGTGTGTTTTTCTTGTCTTACATGCCCATGCAGCCATATGTAAAGAAGAAACTTTTGACTAACCGCTGGTTGCCAACAAAACATGAAACAGAGATCCTTAACCTCCTCAAGGCAGTAAATCTTTTAAGCTAAGGAGCAATTGTCCTTTGCAGTGAATATCAAGCTTCCTTGGAACCCGTCTCCTAGGGTAATTCTAAGGCAGATTCTGCTGCCCAACAGACTGCTTTCCAAAATAATTCCAGCCCATCCATAATGCTACCCATGGTCCCATTCTTAGATCTTGGCTTACAGCCAGAATGCTCTACTGAAGAGCTTCAGATGATCTGTAATGAGAGAAGAGTTCAAAAGGGCCAGTGGTGATATACGGGACTCTGGATGCTCATGCCACAGTGAGCACAGTGGAAAGTCATTAACTCCCTGAATGACACCTCGGGCAAGATGCCACCACTGCTGTGGCACATATGCTCATTTTAGGTCCTAGAATCCATAACCTCGTAACCTATTTCTGAAAGACATATCCTGTCCATGCCCTCCGTAATCCATAGACGCATCCTCCTCGATTGTCACAGCCAATACAGAGGTGTGAGCCCTCGGTGAAGACTTGCAAATAGACACCATCCACACACCTATGCGTAAGAGGCACATGCATCTCCTGGTGCATTGTTGCCTTTACTGGGTGGACACAGGCCTTCCTGACCACATCATAATGGGCTCCAGCAGTGATAAAAGTCCTCCTTAAAGAAGTGATCCCTGTATCTGTACTTTCTAGGCCAATCCCAAGTGACAATGGACCCTTTTTACTTTCCACATCATACAAGGAGTTGCCAAAACATTAGGAATGAGTACCATCTGGACCCTGCTTGGGAACCACAATCATCGAGAAAGGTCAAATGAGCCAATCACACTCTCAAGAGGACCTTTGCCTGTGAGAGCCATTGAAGCTGAATACATGTGCAGGGCTGTGGTGTGGCCTGAGCAGGGCTGAACTAAGAATGAGGAGACATCTCGGGGTGGGGGGGGCAAGATAGGCCACAGCTGAGGCCACCTGGGAACTTGCTGGATAGTTTTCCTTAATTAGCATCCTCTGTTGCTCTGAGGGGTCCTTGAATGCCTCCCAAGATCCTGTTCAGGTTTCCTGCATTTTCTACTCAACTGTTTGCTTGTCCTGACTAAATATGGGCTACCCAGGGTCAGTCGGTTGGCCTGCTAGCAGAGTTATAAGTTCTGTCGAGGATGTTAGTCCTCCTGGAGCCCTAAAGATCATGGTGCTTATCTCATTCCTTTGGGCCTTTGCCGTGCACCCATTTGGGGGATTGGAGATCTAGGCACAGACCCCAACATTTGCCAACTTGTGTTAAGAAACCCACCATAAGTGATTACATCCTCCAAGTCCAGATTTAAGCTTAGCCCACTTGAGATACTTTATGAGAGTTTCTTTTTGACATCTGACTTTCTGACACCAAAACTTACCAGCTCCTTCAACTGGTGACCCATTTGGGAACTTTCCAATAGGCTTCTGGGATTATGGAAGTGAGATTCCTCCACTCCCAGGGACTAAAAATAATTGTCAGCCCAATATCTACTGTGGTAATCAGGTCTTAATCAAGACATGAAAAGAGAGCGTACCCCAGGATCAACTCACACTCAAGCGGAAAAGCCCTTACACAACCCTTCTAACTACTGCTTCTACCATTGAGGTATGGAGAAGAGATGGTTTGATGCACCTCTTCAGGGTAAGAGATACAGCACAGAAGCTGGCTGCCCATGCTTCTAAGATCCATGAAGAGCTATCTAAGTCCAGGGTGTCCTGGCCAAAAACCTGGAATTTGGGATTTGGGTTATTGTCCTGGACATGGACTTATTAATGCTTCTGGCAATCTTACTATTTAGATCGTATGTACCTAATTTCTCAATTCTTTTTCTTCTTGTTTGACAGCCATTAAACTACTGACCCTAGCCCATTATTGAAACCTGACTCCATGTCTACTGTTCATCAAGAAATCCTTGCTAGAAGAACGCAGCTCCCTTGAATTCTAAGATCAGATTGAGATTCTTTGCTTTCTGTGTAAGCAGGGCTAATTCCTCTATCCAACTGGAAGCAGCCATAGAAGATGGAACTGTCTCCATCAACACTGCTTAAAGATTGAGAGACCAGAGCTCTGGACACAAAGTAGTGTAGGAATAACAATAACACTGAAGAGATAGATCTGACATACTTAATCTCTTAGTCAGATTTTGTTTCTTTGTTTGAAAGCCGGTAAACACTTGACGATCCTAACCCAAGATTGTAACCTGACCCCACAACCACAGTAGTCCAAGAACTCCTTGGAGGAAGAACTCAGCCCCCTTGAGCTCACCGATCTGAGAGATGGAGGGTTCTCTGGGCTCTGTGTGGGTCGGGCTTGGCCCCTATTCAGCTAGAAGTAGCCATAGAAGATGAGACTTCCTCCTCCAGCAGTCCTTAAAGAGTTTCAGAGACCAGGGCTCTTGGAGGGGAATAGTGCTCGAAGGACAATAAAACAAAGTATCTCTCCCTTCCCCCCATTTAAAAGTTAAACCGCACCGCAGTACCATTCCTTCTACTGTCCTAAGAGAGGCAGAGAATAACATAACAAAAACTCCAGAGATCTTTGCCACTTTAGGCAGGAACATATCCTGGCCTGACCTTCAGTCATTTTCAGACTTCACTAAGGGGTCATAATTATGTACTACATCTAATAACTGTACCTAAAACCACAGCAAATTCTGAGACAGATGTGCACTGGGAGCCCCTGAGATGGCACAGCACCCTGTCAGTCAATCCTGTCATCTAGAGACCTAGATACTCAGACTGGGGCGCCTGGCTGAGGTGCACACCCCTTCAATTCCAAAAGCCTTCTCTGTGTGTCTGCTTTACTTTCCTGTCATCCTAGCACCACTTTTCTTGTCATGCCATACTTTTGTTGTCATCCAATTGCCCTGAGCACAACTTCCTGTGATCGTCACTAGATGTAGCTTCTTGCCACTTTCCATTTGGACTGTGTGTGTGCAGTTCTCTGCTCATCGTACAAAACAGCCTGACATTTACCCATTGAGTGAATCATGCAGCACTATCACACTGCCCCTACTGTCCACACTTATCCTGGCCCTCTGACACATGGCTTTATCTTATATCAAAAGCTCTCTGGTGCTCGGACATGGAACTTCCCAGACTTAAGCTCATGTTACATGTTACATGGATGCTCCGGGCACAATGAAGATGGACTTTTGTCCCCAAAATGGAATATTTTCCTCCCTGTGATTATACTAAATCAAGAAGATCGTCTAGAAACAAAGAAACAGGTATTTTTTCTTAAAATAAAAATTTGAACATTAACTTTTCTTAATGCTCTCAATTTTTTAACTGCTAACTCTGTTCTGATTATTTATAATAAAAAAAATCCCAACTGGATATTCATTGTTAAAAACACCATTTACCAATGTTTTATCAGATAATATAAAAATATTATAATATGAACATTAGCTTCTTGCTAAGTGTTCTGATTTGAGTCATGAAGTTTTATTACTCTATCATTTTTAGGTCAAATTCTCCAACAGAAAATAATGCAAACAGCATCTCACTTCACTCTCCTTTCTCCTGGCGAAGAAGAAGAAGAAGAAGAAGAAGAAGAAGAAGAAGAAGAAGAAGAAGAAGAAGAAGAGGAGGAGGAGGAAGAAGAAGAAAGAAGAAGAAGAAGAAGAAGAAGAAGCCATGACGCAAATCTTTGAACAAATTACCTGAATCTTACTGGAGACCTAGTATGCTTGGGTACACTTTTTTCATGCCTTACCTCTGGCCTAAGGTAATATAACATTCATGGTTGTACAAAAAGAAAGAGAATGTGGAACAGACAAAGGAAAGAGATGTGATTTTCTAGTTTACTAAACTAGTTACTTAAAGTAGTTTAAGTTTACTTAAAACTACTTGGAGAATCTAAAAATGGTCCACTTATATATTATGCTATTGTTTAGATTTGCAGTGTCTCTCAAAATTCTCATGCATGTGGAAGGTCACTGGATTATGGGGGGATTTATAGCTGACTTGCTGCTAGTAGCTTACTTTAGTTACTATAGGTTTTTTAAGTTAGAAACAATAGGATCTCATAAAGGAAAATAGCCCACCATTAAAAACTAACTCAAGCAGCTGATTACATTTAGAAATGTAAAAGAAAACACAAGAATCAAGTAGAAAAGGTTAGGAGGAGAAAAAGAAAATAAAGAACCTTTTCTCCCAAGAAGTATGTATGCTGTTAGTTCACAGCCCCTCCAGGCTGGATTCAATATATCTTAAAAGTGCAGAGAAATCAAACTCAGCTTCCTGTGACCAGAAAAATAACTGATTTCCTTCAAATCCACAACCTCACCTGGTCCCATACAGAAAACAAGTCCCCATAAATAAGGCCAAAACAAAGAACGTGTGTCGGTTATATTCAGAATCCACTCTTGGATGAATCCATCAAGAGCTTTATTTTTATTATTTCCAATAAACACTCCTAAATTCCTCCTTTCATCCATTATTTTATTTTCCAACCTCATGAGACAAAGAATTCTGATTTATAGAAAATTAACCACTTCACTGCTAGGAGACAGAGCCTAGTCGGAAGTGAGTCACTGAGAGAGTATGACCTGGAGGGGACATTCTTGCTCTCTCCCTCCCTCTCACTCTCTGTATCTCTCTTTGTATCTCCGTCTGTCTGTCTCTCTCTCTCTCTCTCGGTCTCAGTTTTCATTTTCCTTTGCTATAGCCCTCTGTCACTTCCTATTTCTCACTTTCAGCCAGATGACCAAGGACACTAACTGTGAACCAAAATAAATTGTGTGTCCAGTATTTTGTCCAGCAATGAGGACACTGACTTGACACATGTTAGAAAAGGGAGATTAGGGGAACCGAATGAGGGAGAGATCTATCATAGCAAGTAATACACACAAAATGTAGAATTGCATATCAAGATATGGAACTTGAAATATGTTAAAGATCTTTATGAAACATGATTATTACTATACTGTCAATTAAACTTGATTGACTTAGTTTAAAAGACTAGACTTGAAAGGTTGTGGATTAGAGGTTGAAGGAACCATTACTTTTTATCCTGAACTCTTTGCTTCTATTTTAGTTTTACCCTGTGTTTTAGTTATTTCGATTTTAAAAATTAATTGCTTTAAAATCTGAAATATATGTAGGATAGAAGAATAAAAATCAGAAATAAAAGAGAGCAGGGAATCAAGACTTTTTAAATGTTCTTACTCGCAGCTTCAGGTTAAAAGTTACTCCAGCCTTTCCCTTCCAGGCAGGTCACTCAAAACATGAAGGTCTTAAAGACAAAATAAGCTTTTAAACTGGGCTCTGCCCTGTCCTTTCCACCTGGACATTGCAATTTCTCCACCCCCAACGTAACGACGATGTTGGTGGACAGTAAATCTCAACATCAAACGCATACAGATGGCTTACACTCTGACCTAACTTGCCAGACGAGTAACCTGATGGTAGGATACACATTCTAGATCGCCACACAGAAGGGACCCCGGGATCCCTTAAACATACCTGGCTCCAGCTCACAATGCATCCCACTTTTCTCTGAGCACCCGTATTTCATCTCTGAGTGCACCTAAAATGCCTGTCTAGTAAATCCTTATCACGTCTCTTACTGATGAATCCTGAAAATTCTTCTTCCGTGGCAAGAGTCAGCGGTGAACCTACAAACTTACCGTGTGAAAGGGTAGGATAGATTCCTTTTTCACCCTCAGGGACTTCTCAGACCCAGCCTGGCAACATTTTCTCTTGGTGACCCAACAGCGGGAGGCAAAAAGACAGAAGACAGAAGACATCGAGAAGTCAACTTTGGTAAGTTCAGCCAGGTTTTTCATTATTTTTTTTCATTCTTCCCCATTTTTTCCAAATGCTTGCCCTCTGAAGGACAATTTTTTTTCTCCCTCTTTCCGTCTACAAACTCCTGCAGTATTAGGATTTTTCTCCCAAGTCCCTTGAAAATGAATGCTTGTACATGAAAGCACCAAAGACAAGAGGCGCTGTCTCCCTCTAAGCACAAGTGGGAAGAGGTTGAAAGAGGCGTCCTCTATGGTGTGTAGCAGCTACACTGGGTGCTTCCTCAGGTCAGCTCACCCTAGTGCTAGGTCAGATGAGCTAAAATTGGAGACACGCAAGGGAGACACATAGGAGGAAAAGCCCATTCTGTGTCTCAAGCTAATATTCTCATGCAAATGGCACGGGAAACCCAATCCTGAGACCCTGTGGAGAAGATCAGACCGGCCTTGGGGGTGTCACCCAAGGGAAGCAATCTCTTTAAACTGTGTGCATTTTTAGCTCCTAAATACTCTAGATGAAAGGAAATTTCAAACTGCTCTTTTGATCTCTCTCCTGCTCTCTCTCTCTCTCTCTCTCTCTCAGAACTGAAGGGCATAATCTCAGTCTGCCTGAAGCTATGGGTCCACTTTCTGGGTGCCTGAGAACATGCCCGAAACCATACAGAAATGAGTGGTCATGCAGGTTATAACTGACTGATGTTATCTTCAGGACCTGGTGAAACCTATGAACTAAAGCTAAGAAAGGGCCCACTGGTGTACCTTTCCCCCTCCTCTTCCTCGTGAGGGAGCTCCGGTCTTTTTCTTCTCCGTTCTTTCCCACTCAGGCATCTGTTGGAAATTGAAATCCTTTACTTGTTCTTATAGTTATCAGGGCGAAAGAGGGAGCTAGAAGGCAGAGGGGCTGAGGGAGCTGAGAAACCCGTTTGCTCCTGGCTCTGGGGACAGTCCCTGGCGTGTCTCACCATGTGGAAGGGACAGTGAGTGGACTCTGTTTTTCCTGGAATGTGATCCGTAGCTGCTAAGTAATGCCGCCAGACTTGTCGGACCCTCTCTGAGCACTTTGTGTGCAGTACGATCCCTAGATATAAAATCTCCAGGCTGACTTTTACTAGTAAAATCCAGCCTTTGTGCTCAACTCCTTTTCTTGCTTTTCTGATCTGTTGGTAAAGGTTGGAATAGCTTTGTGCCAAGAAAAAGAAAGCTCACACTGGGCTTGAGCATGAGATTCCTGTGTGACTAGCAGTGAGACCTGGACAGGGCGGCTCTGGGTTAACAGGGCAGAGCTGCCTCCCTGGGTAGTTCTCGTTCTAGAACTTGGGCCAGACCGCACAGACAACATGGCTCTGGCACTCAGCTCCAGGAGACCCTAAGGAGCGCTCAGAACCTAGCTCAGCTCCTTCCTCTCCCAGGGCCGATTCCCACATTCCACCTCCTTATCAGCCTGTCTGTCCGCCATTACCAAAGGAATCCAGCCTGGCTGGTGGAGCAAGAAGCAGCACGCTTACCATCCCAACGATTCAAACACTAACGTGTGTACCCCAGAAGCCTGAGAGGAAACAGCCCCTTCTCCAGCAGTGATCTGGCTCTCAGTTCTCAGAGACCCCAGAAGATTCACGGGTGAATGTCAAACTTTTGGGTCTTCAGCAACAAAGACAAAGTAACAACAAATGCCAAGGCCCGGGTGAAAGGACCACAGGCATAGGAACAGGCTCGATGAATCACTGTGGTATTAGAAAACAAAATCCTGCCTCTTCAGAAAGACTCCAAAGATTCCACACCCAAAGACGGAGAACATGAGACAAAGGGGCTGCTGCCACCGTGGGGAGCTGCATGCTGGCAGGAAGACTGGGAAGCGAGGTCTCCCTGGGATGCGCCCACTCTGCAAAGACAGAAGACGCCATAAACAAGATCGTCCTTTCCACTAAGAAAGGGGAGGCCACCTGCTCCCATTTCAGCTGCTGTGAAGATTAACGGTGCCCAAGGTCTCTCAAATCCCCTCTCCACGAAGTAGATATCACCCTCCAGGAATCTTGGGTAACTGTTGATGCTACGGGGAAAAGTGTAAATTCCCTTAGACACTGACCCGGACATCGTGTTCTCTGCTTTGCTTGAATCCCTTAGACTCCGTTCTCACGTGTTGTGACTGGTGTTGATGCTATTCCTAAGCCCAAATACTTTACAATGCCTTTGGGGAATCAATTTTCACTCAAGTTTTCCTACTTTTCCCAAAGTATCCTACCTCATTATTAGGAAGGAACTCATTTGCCTCTTCAGTAGCATTTATTACCAAAATACTCTTCTACTGTTTTAGGAGCATTAACTTCAGACCCACCAGACAACAACTAAAGCTATAACTAGGAAAATTTTATCAGATAGATCCACAAGTCTGGAATACTAAAACCCCAGAAAAGGCAGTTCACGCCCAGTCTGTTGGAATTTCCTTAAAAGACTGAAAGAAATATTCTCATAAACGATAATATCCTATTAAACCAGAGGTTCTGATTTGTAAATTCCTCAAACATGACCTTTTGCTCCATTGCACAAACACTCTCATCCTTCTAATACTAAAACCAAATGGAAAACAGCAGTCCCAGATTTCTGTGCCATTAATGATGTACTGTCTTAACCCAAATCCTGAGTGAAACTGCATGGTTAACTCTTCTAGGGATTAAAGACATTTTTCTTTTGCATACTATTGCATCCAGTCTGTTTGCCTTTTAAATAGACTGATCTTGATGCTGTGGAAACTGCCCAATGCACTTGGATAGTCCCATCTCAGGGATTCAGACACAGCTCCAGTTACCTGAAAATTCTCTTGCAAAAACAATTAAGCTTTCTTACTTTCAAAAATGGGGCACTGTTGCAACATGTAGATGACCAAAATACTGTTAGAGTCTTAAATTTCTCGTGGCTGTAGGGTAGTGGACGGGATAGTTAACTGGGGTATCAGCTCGTTTAGGAAACACCTCACCGAGGGAGTTAGCAGTTCTGGGTGTTTCTGGATTACTGACTTACTGATGAGGGAGGACACACCCCGGCGTGGGTGGCACCAACCAATAGGCTTGTAGCCTGGCTGGAACAAAAAAGGGAAAAAAAGGAAGTCTCATTTCTGGGTTTTTTTAGAGGAGCTCCAGTCTTGATCGTTGCCTTTGGATATTTGTCTCCAGGTTTTCAGCACAGACTGCAGACAGCCCAGAATCTTCAACCTCTCAGCTTCTTGATATGGGCTCGAATGGGACTCTTCACTGAGCTCTGGGCCTTTCATTTTGCGTGGATCCTCAACTCTGCAGCACGCAGATGGCCCGCTGGATTCCCCCACACCTGACTCGGCAGGCGGCCACTGTAAGCCTACAACGTAAATCTTTATATATCGTATTTCTGGAATATATGTTTATTCAATCTGTTCCTCTCACGAACCCTAACTAAAACAGACTTTGGTAGCAGGAGACACTCTAGAGAAACATAATGTAAGGTTGAATTTCTTTAATGGCTGTAGTGCTTCCAGGAGTTGGCTGTCTAATTTCATGAGAACTAAAGTTGCTATAGTGTCTCCTTCTGATAATGTAGTAAAAAATGGTAACAAAAGTTAATGAAGGAAGAGTCATAGTCCATGCTGTAAACTGTGCAACATCGATCTATTTAACTAAGATAATCAAATTCCGGGTACAATGCATGGGATTCAGTGGTACTATATAACCATGGTGATGAACCTATTCCATGCATATCATTGTGTTTTTCTTTTAAGACAAAAGATGTTAATGTGGGAGTTGTTTTTCCTAAACTAAAACCCTAGCGTTCAGGTTTAACTTCAGTGTTGGCATTTTGTGATAAATAAGTGGTTTTGGGGTTGTGGTTTGGGACTTGATCTTAAGAGGTTCACCATCACTGCTGTACACAATATTTGTGAATATTTTTGTGGAGTGGATATAATTTTGTTGGCTGATTGTTCTTACCATCTCTTGGCAAACTAGTAAAGAAAAGTCCTGAGCTGCAAGCATACATAAAAAATCTGAAGTTTTCTAAGTGTGATAAAATTAATAAAGGAAAATAATGATCTCAAAGATTCAAATTCCCAGCTCCAGACACAAATAAATCAATCTGAAAATTTCTAAGTGTGTCCTGAAAGAGAATCTTTTCTCCTTTAGCCACAGGGCTGAGATTGCAGAAACCCAAATACAAGCCCTCAAAATACAACTGGCTGAAATACAGTGTAAGTTGAGCCGTCAGCCTCTAAGGGTACTGAAGTAAGAGTGAAGGAACTGATTGGAAAGGAATAAGATGGAATGGGGTCATTTGGGAAGACCCTGATGAGGCTGGTGACATTGAGCTCCTAAATTCTAATGAGACTGCTTTGCCAGAGGAAGAGATTTCCTCATCCACAGTGGCAGTGGTGTCTCCACCCCCAACCCTGTGGTGCTGGCCTGTTCTCCTCTTCCTTGAGGAAATTAATCTTTTGTTGCTTGATGCAGTTATCAAACATAATAATGCTGTGGGACCCAGGCTCCATCCACTTTTGCCTTTAGGGCTATAATCAGGCTCAGTTCCCAGGAGGTTCCTAAATGTGAGCTGCACCATGTGACCCAGGAGGAGGTCTTTTACACCCAAAGAGCTTCTTGAATTTTCTCTTATAAGAGAAGTCTGATGAAGAATTATGTGAATGGATTTTAAAGGTATGGGAAAATGGTAGCAAAAATAAATGCTTGGGCCAGGATGAATAATATGAACCCGTTAAGTAGAGATCCTAAATTTAACATTGTAGTTCATGGAGTTTTAGAAAGCTTTAATGGCTCATTTGACATGTTGGCAGAAATATGGGTCAAAAGATGACCCACTGTGAAGGAGTTAGAGATGCCTGATATTCCTTGGTTTACTGTTGGTGAGGAGATTCAAAAGCTCGGGAAAATAGGAATGCTAGAGTGTATTTGCACTGTTAAATCTGGCCTTCCACACTGGGATGATCCTTCAAATGTACCCCTCACTGCTATCTTAAGAAACAGATTCACTAGAGTAACTCCAGCATCCCTGAAGTGCCCCATCACTGTTCTTCTCTGTATGCTGGATCTTGTGGTAGGGACCATTTTCATTCAATCGGGAAGCTCAAGGCGATGGATTTTACTGAATCCCAGAGTGGCAGGGGTCATGTGAAATACTCAGCTGCTGAGGGCAAGGTACACACACTGTAAAGGGAAGCAGAGCAAAGCAATGATTGGAATGGTCTGACCTGTGTAGACAGACCTAGAGCACTGGCTGATTAGTTGCAGTGCTCCCACAATAGACAGGAAACCTACCAAATCTTTACTAGATTTATATAAATCTAAATTCATATAAATCAGTAAAGAAAAATTTAAGGGTAAATGAATAAACACATATCTCAAATTGCCGCATCAAAGAATCACAGTCCCTCAACTAATTCCAAGATGTGACCCGGTTTACAGACTTGAAACCCCTTGAATAAAAGAGTGACCTTTGAGGTAAAACCTTGATGCACTACCAAAAATGTATATGGTCAGTCTTTCTTTCCCCGAAGTGATCTAAGGCCTTTGACCAGGGAAACTACACATTAGGGAAAGCAAAATGATCAGACTGTGGGGGACAACGAGACACTGGTTCTGAACAAAACACCACCATCCAGCTCGAGTGGGCCATAGATGTCCCTGAGTCCACTCTGCAGTTATTTCCCTGGTTCCAGAATGCACAACCGGGTTACTGTATTTATTATTTGGCAGAATCCTCACATTGGTTACCTAACTGTAGTGTGAGGGCTATTATGAATGGAAAGGCCAAGGGGAAGCCATGAGAATGACCTTTACTTGAGAAAATAATACACCAAAAATGATATCGCACACCTAGAAGGATTTCAGAGGTTAGTGCCGCTCTCAAGGACTTGTAATGCGCGGGGTGGTGGTTCCTGCCTCATCTCCATTTAATTCTCCTAGTCAGCCTGTGCAGAAGGAGATGGATGAATACTGGAGAACTACAATGTATTGCTGTAAACTCAATTAAGTTGTTACTCAAATTGGGTACCAGATGGGGTTTCCTTGCTTGAGTAGATTAACACATCTGCTGGTACCTACTAAGCAGCTATTGCTTTGGCAAATGTCTTCATCTCCATATTTATCCATAAAGCTTGCCAGAAACAATTTGCTTTCATCTGGCAAGGCCATCAATACCACTCCATGCCCTATATCAGGGTTATATTAACTCTCTAGCCCTGTGTCACAACTTAGTTTGTAGGGATCTTGATCATTTTTCTCTTCCACAAAGTATCACATTGGTCCTTTACACTGATGATATTATGCAGACTGAACGAAGTAAGCAGGAGAAAGCACCCACTCTGGACTTATTTGCATGTCTAAGGACGGGAAATAAATCCACCTAAAAGTCAAGGTCCTTCTACCCTAGTGAAATTTCTAGGAGTCCAGTGGTGTGGAAATGCAGAGATATCCCTTCTAAGATGAAAGATAAGTTGCTCCCCTTACAATCAAAAAGACACACGGTGCTTAGTGAATCTATTTGGATTTTGGAGGCAACACATTCCTCACTTCGGTGTATAACTCCAGTCCATTTACTGAGTGACTCTCAAAGCTGCCAGTGTTGAGTGGAGCCTGGAACAAGAGACAGTTCTGCAACAGGACCAGGCTGGAGTGGAGGCTGCTCCACCACTGGAGCTGTGTAGTCTCAATTACCAGCTGATCCAGTCGTAGTTGAGGTGTCAGGGCAGACAGAGACGTTGTTCGCAGCTTCCTACACCCCCATAGACTGCAGAGGCTGATTGGTCAGGCAATGGTACCACATCAGGGACTCGGCCTTGGCTCTGCTGCTGGCACATCAGGTGTGCAGCAGTGGCTGCAGTGTTCAGCCTTGGTGAGCAGAAGTGCGTGTTGCTGAGCCCATGCATGACCTCCGTTCTTGACACCACGGCCACTATTCATAAGCCCATTTGATAATAACAGGGGTGGCTAAAGAAAAACATTGACTGCTATCCACAGAATAGGTCATCCTATCCACTTGATCATCAAAGGATTGTTCTGTGAGATCACATTTTGGTGAGTGTTTATGTGCAACACAACTATCTGTACATACTTCACCCGTATCAAGAGAAAGAAAAAGCTTCAAGTCTACTACTCAGGAAGTTACAAGCACTTGTTCCTTTTACCTCTGCAACAATCCAGGAGGAAAAGTCAAGCCTTCCCCCTTTGTCCAACCTGGTGGAAAGGCATGATACCATCCCCAGAGCTGATTTTGAATAAGACTTCACCCAGAAACCTTCATGCCAGGGAAAAAATACACCTAGTTTTCACTATCACCTTCTTTGGGTGCATAAAAGCATATCACATGCCACTGAAAAGGCCCAAGAAGTCACTAAACTTCTGTTAAAAGACATCATCCCTAGGTGTGGATTTCCCAAGTCACTTCAGAGTAATAATGACCCTCCCTTTGTCTCAAAAGTGACACAAAAATTTTCACTACCCTTGGGAATAGCTTATTACCTTCATACCTCTTAGCATGTTCAGCCATCAGAAAAGTTAAAAGGGCCAATTTTCATCTTGGCAAAATTATGCCAAAAAACCTCAGAGTCTTGGCTAAAGCTACTATATTAACCTTTTCTTTATTGAGGTTTGGAGTTGCGCCTAAAGCTTCTCTGCAACTAAGTCCTTAAAAAGTGCTCCGTAGGAAGCCATTTCTGACTTCAGATCTAGTTGCTGACACTAAAGCATGTAATTAATCTAGGTCAGGTACAAAGTCTCCAATAGAACATGGTAATAAAGTCCTTTCAGCACCAGGCACTGCAACCTACATCACTAAAATTCTACCTGGTGATTATGCACTACTTAAAGACTAAAAAGGGTCACTTCAAACCAGCTCCTCCCTAAATGAAAGGGTTCCTGTCAAGTTTTCTGAAGTACACCTACGGTTGTCCAACCGCAAGGACAAACATAATTCACTTATCAAAAACTAAACCTGCTCCTTTTCAGACTTTACAGAAAGAAGAAGTCAAGGAAACAGACGTGTGATGGATATTTTGCAAACCTTTAGAGGACTCACAGATGCTATTCCAAAAAAATAAAAAAGTTGTTTCAGGATAAATTGGAGAAGTTTATTCTACTTAAACTTTTCTCTTACAACCGCACTGTCTGCTAAAATCAAAGTCAGATGATTCACTTTCTTCTTAACATGTCATATCCAGAGGCGAATCTGATCCTTTCTTGAACTGGGCCCACCAATAAGCCAAAAACATTAACAAATATGCATGTTCAATTTGTGGACCTCGAGCACAGCTGAGCTACCATGGTAGACAGCTCTACAGAAAGATGACAGGATCAAACTTTAAAGTTCTGTAAAACAGCTACAAAGTACAGCGACAGTTTTAAAGCTTGATGTCAGGTCTGATGTCTCTCAATGGCCAATAAATGAGACTCTTCATAAAAAGGGTTAGAGGAAATTTTTTTCTCTAACCACGATTAATACCCATGTATGGCAGCATGCAGATCATACTCTACCCTAGACTCCTAAGTCTGCCATGATAAAAGATAAACACTGATTAATAGACAAATATTTTCAGATCTGAAATAAACATATCTGGCTGACACCTACTACAGGACAACTAGGTCAACTAGGACCCCTATGTTGAGAACAAAATAAAAATACTTATTATAAATGAAGAACACCACTTAAAATATGGGGTAGGTTCTTACACAAAGCTATAATCACACCATTTGTTAATAGACATTGCCTTGTTGAACGGAGACCTTGATAGTGACACAGGTCCCACCCTGTGCTGTTGTCACAGCACAACAGCACAGGGTGGGACCTGTGTCACTATCAAAACAAAATTTTGTATATGAATTCCTGACAGCCCTGCAATGTGTCTTCTGCATTACAAGGTCTCCGTTCAGACTGGTGGAATGTAGGACTCTGCAGTGAGCTTCAGTGACGGGCTCACATGCTGGTTCTCTAAAACAACCTGGTGAAAACTAGTTTTTATTTCCCTGGCTATGATACTACGCAATGAAATTCTTTTATGTTACATTATCCACTCTTGCTGTAGGCTAATGTCTCCTATTCCCTTTCTCTCTTTTTCAGACTATAAAATGATGGTTTCTTAAATAGCAGAAACCAGTATCTGTATGTCTCCATTGGATGAAATTTTAGTCTTTGATAAGAAGGATCAATGGCCCTCCTCTGTCTAAGGCAGTTGCAAAAAGATAGGTCATTGGGCCTTTTACACCCTTATAAATGAGGGATTGAAGTCCTGGGGGAGAGTGATGAGGTAGTATTGCTATGGGGGACGGGGTCCTGGACAAATTTCTAGGTTCTTGTGCAAGATGAAGAAGAGGACATAGCACATGATGATAAGAAAAAAGCAGCAATGTTTCATGAGGTTTAGTTAGGAAAATGCATGTTCAGAGTAAGCATAAAGGGAAATGGCACGAGTGCTGCCTATGTTGGGTCTGAGGATCTAAAGTGGAGCGGTGGGTCAAGGATGCCTCTGCTGGGTCTTTCAGAGCATGATTGACAGTGTGATTAACATTGTGCTAATTAACATGTCAGCTGTATGTACTGCATATGTCAATTTCCATAATGTACTCTGTTGCAATTACATGCATGAGATGCATCCACATCTATGAACTTTTAATGAGCTCCAAGTGACAAAAGGTTACCATGCATCTTGTTGGAGGGTCTGGTGTGCATGTGTCCTGGTTTGGAACTTTGGAATCTTCTAAGGCAAACACAAGGATCTTTGTCTTTCTTATCTCTACCTCCAGATAGCAGACTTTAGGACAAAGGTCACAGAGATGGCCCTGGGGCATGGCCCAGGCTCAGATGAACAGAGGACAGTGGCCCATCAGCCTTGACGTACTATATGTTCTTTTCCCCCAAGGGACCTGGTCCCCCAAAATCTTTCCCCCAAGGGACCTGGTCCCCCAAAATCTTGCTGAGAGTAGAATACCCATCTTCTATAGCTGTTTCCTGCTGAGTAGTGGCACTGGCCCTACCATGGCACTCTCACCCTGCCTGATCTACAGTGAAGGGAGTGAAATCCTCCTTTGAGGATTTCTTCATGACCCACAGATATGGAGGTGGGTGTTGGTCCTTGGTCTGAATCATTATCTGTAGCTTAACAGCTGTCCATTTAGAAGAAATGTGACTAAAAGATGAAGTATACATGTTCCAAAAACTAAGGCTACAAGAAACATTAATAAAGGCCTTGTCAAGAAAAATCCTGGTGGCTAAAGGAACTGGAAAGAATTGGTTATTACATTCTATATCTGGCTGAGAGAAGATAAATAAAGGCACATGTTCCTGTTCAATGTTCTAAAATACACTGACAGGAATTAGTGCTACACAAGAAGAAGAGCTGTTGTCTCAAAACATAAATTACTTCCAACAGTAAACATATGGGTAGCTGATTGTCGTAATTTTCCCAGACAGATAAATCCCTGCCAGTGTAACTCCAGTCCAAGGCTGCAAGGACCCAAAAGAAGTAGCTGGCATAGCACTGGCAGTTCTGTTTTCTCAATGTATAAATTTTCTCTGGTATCCACTAACACTCATTCAGCAGAGTTTTCATAACCAGGCACCAACAAAGAGTCACTGGTCATGGACCAAGAGCAGTCTATTCCTGGGCATGTCAGAACACATGGAGAGTTTTCCTTGACAGTATCCTGACTCCCTGTCCCTAACCCTTGTGTGTCTAGAGATGACTTTCATGAGAATTGCAGCAGGTTTGTGAAGGATGTGGTTTGGTTTACGTGTATGCTGGCATGGCCCAGTGAAGGCTTTATTTTTAGGATGTTTGCAAAGGCAGTCTTTTACTGTGCCCAGATTTTGACTGTGGCATGGTCTCAGGTCCTCTTCACAGAGGTGCACCTGTAACATAAGCAACTTGTGAATGGATATTAGGATCCACATGGGTGGTTCTGTGAAAGAAACCTGGTTAAAATCACTTTTATAGGATTTGCAGAGGGAAGCATCCCTCTCCCTTGAGGTTAACCTGGTCACTTAACCAGGTTACTGGTTAACTGACATGAAAATGGTATAGTAACTAAAAAGCAAGGCCCCCTCAATATTTGGACCAGCCGTCATCTTTCCAGGAGCTCAGAGTTGATCAGGAATGGGCACAGCAGTGTATTGGCTGCAGGGTGAGGAAAGAGTCCTTGATTAAGCTGGGGTTAGTAGAAATTAAAGAGGTTGGTTAGATTTAAGGTTCTGTGTTAGCAATCATTGCTCACAATCTCTAGAAGCAATCCTTGAACCACCAAAGAGATTCCCAAGAAAAATAAGAACAAACCAAAAAAGGTCATTTGATAACTTGAGGCAGAGATGTGGAGAATGAATCATGGCAAGCATGAGAGTGGGAATACTAGTTACGCAATGCACGCAAGGAAAGCCCCATTGCCAAGATAGGGCTGAATTTCCCTTTTATTTGGAAGTTATGAAATGGTCTACTTATCTGGCTCAGCAGGTTGGTTTGTGCTTTCTTTCTGAGAAAAAAACTCAAGGCCATCAACTGGTTTACATGAATGTGAAGTTTGTGCCTCTCTTTGTTTATTTGTTTATCTGTTTGTTTGGATTGCTGCCTCAGGTGGCCTGGGATTTACCCTAGAGAAAGGAATCTAACAGGTATTTGGAGATAGGCTTCTTGGGAATAGAAATGAAGGCATTTGACATCCTGCCTTGGGGTGCCATCATACCACACTTGGGGCTCAACTCCTCACAAAGGAATGATGAAGAGGAGTTGGCCAGGTCCCTGGCACCTAGAACATGGATTTCCAGGGGTTTGAGTGACAGAGTGGCTCTGAGCAGCCAGGGTATGTTCCTGCCAATTGCAGGTCTAGGCGATTCTGGTGTTACCATGAAGGCAGCTTAGAAAAGGAAATCTCCCAACCCGTGGTTCAGAGTGGAGGTAAAGCAAACTGGCAGGTTGGCTCCTCCAAGGCCCACAACTGCTTAGGAGCAGGATGGCAGTTTGCCCCAGTAGGAGGTTGGAATTTAGCAAGTTGCTGCTGTAACAAGAGGGCTTGCCCATGACATCCAGACACCCAAAGCACTGGCAGGGTGATGGGATGCCCTTGTGTGGGTGCAACAGAGGCCACCTCCAGCACCATCAGCCACTCTGGGCTTTATTCCCTGGCCACCATGGCAACGGATTACCTCCCGCTCTCTGAGAAGAACAAGCTCACCTCCATATTCAGAAAGGCTCAGCAGGGACCTGGGGGCTTGTGAGGGGACTCCGCTGCCTGCTGCCCCGGTGGCTTGTACGTGAAGCATTCAGACCTATGCCTGTCATTCTTTGGACCACCTCAGCCCCTTGGAGCTACAGGCTTTAGCAGGAGCCTTATCCATCTGGGCCTGCATGACCTTAGCTGCTACTTCTCTTTATTCCTCTTTGTCCTCTTTTTCTTCGTGGCTATTGAAGGCCATGTAAGCCATCTTGACCAACTGACTCACCTGCCTTGTGAGCTGTGTTGGAGTTTTTGGAATTTTCTCCTAATATCTTGAGCAGCCTGGCTAATAAAACACTGTCCCTGGATAATTTGTCCCCCTCTAGACTCCAGGTTTACAGTGTACCTACAGAGCGCTTTTCAAGCTGATGCTCAAAGCTGCTGGACTTTCACCAGAGCCCTAACACTCCTGGCCTTATCATAATTTACAGGCTTGGGCAAGCACTTGTGCACCCACTAAGGTGGCTTGGAAACATGAGCTTCAGTTGGTTTCTCCCTCCCTCATGTTATATCCCATGCAGGCCCTTCTTCAGGCCCAAATGACACATCTGATTACCATCAGGGAGAGCTGCAAAGAGCCCAATTTTGGCCTGCCTTGCAATTGTTATATTCTGCTGTCTTTTTATTGTTGTGCAGAAAGAAATCAATAAGAATCCGTCAGATGAAAAGTCATTATCAAGATATGGAATCTGTCAACAAAGTTTTGAGGGTCCTCAGATAATTTACCCAGTTTCTTTTTGCATTTTTGGGCATCCTTGACTTAAAAAAGGATAAGCACTTCAATGATACCATCCATGCCTGCCGCTTCTTGATGGTGCAGAATGATAGCAGGTTTAGTTTTTGAGTTCCCCAAATCTGGGTTCTGGGCAGACCCAGACTGTGTATAGAGGGAGCACAAGAGGCTGTCTTTACCCTCTGGGCACACTGATCACACAGGTTTATACTGAGTTCCCTCAGAGGGAAGGGGCTAACAAAACGGGTTCAGCAGCACAAGCTCTCAAAGAAGGATTAGCTCTATGGCAAAGGTCAAGCTTCTGTTAGACAGCTATTAGTCTTGGACCTAAGATGCCTCCAGCATTCTCTCTGTCTCTTATGAAAAATATCTAATCGGAGTATGGTGTTATATCTCAGGCAGCTATTGAGGGGAGCACACTTCCTGCTTCCCATAGGCCTTAAAATGCTGGTATGTAGGATTTCTTTTCTTAAGAGTCTGGGGTTCAAATTTGTTCCAGGATCTGATAAAACATCTCAGCAAAGCATCAGGCAGAAAGAATGAGGTGTTTCCCATGATGGTTCTGTGGGCAGGAGTAAGAATTAGGTCATGAGGCATTTCCTGGGTCAATTCCTGACTCATTCAGCCCCGGGGCATCCCCTGGGAAAGCAGAACTCTTGGGGATTCAGATACCAAACACCTCCTGCCTTGAGTGGGCATGGATGCTGCATCCTTTGCACCTTCAGCTTTCCCCCCATTTGGCTACAACCCATCTCCATGACGGTGGGTCTGGAACTGGGGTGCGTTACAGGCTGGACACCTCTAGCTGACTGTAAAATAATTTACTGTCACAGTACGCCTGTCCGAGAGTGGGTAGTGAGTACTTTCCTCAGTAAACCCTGATAAATTACTCAGCATAGTTGCCTCTTGGAAAGCCTGGCTGACAGAGGGAGGTAATTTGAAAAACGATCTTCAGTCACGACTCACTGTGGAAGAAATGCAACCGCTGGGACCCAGTAAGTTTTCCCCTAACCATAATAAATAGGGGAGGTGGAGCCTGCCCACTAGGAAAGAACTGAGGAAAGTCTAGTGGGTGAGAAACATGATAAGCGGCAGTCTAAGAACTGGAGACAGATTCCCTAAGTAAGGAGACCAACAAGCTACAGAGGGCATCTAAGCCACTATTAGCCTAGAAGAGGTGGGGATTATGGGACCCCAGTGGCACCAGTAACCCAGGCAAGACCTAGTGTTAAAAGCTTGAACTCTCATGCGGTCCCTTCACCCCCCCCACCTCTTCTTCTACCTCAGCTCCCCTGAATTACCATTAACTCACATCACAAAGAGATGTGAGTTTCCAAACAGATGAAATCTCCACTGTGAGAAGCCAGCAACCACAGGGCGCACATGACTTCCTAGAGGGAAATAAACTTGAGCTCAAGATCATCATAAGAATGCCAGAATGAAACAAGATGGAGGGAGGAATAAAGTTAGCTCTAAAGAAGCAACCCTACGAGACTGCCGGAAGAAGTATAAATAAACAGGTGTGATGCGCTGCCCTAAGTCCCGGAGGGATGTGCCAGATAGCCGAGAAGGGCAGGAATGGCTGACTTCCAATGGGGGCCTTTTAAACACGAAGGTATTCAGCTCCCCCACACACATGGAGGTGCGCTAGGTTCCCCCACTCTTCAGTTCCCTGCCTTGCCCCAATAACTAACATTAGAAGAAAAGGTTTAAGGATCTGAGTTTTCTGCCAGATGATAACCTGAATGGGAAAGAAGGGAAAAGAAGAGGATTGAGGCCACTTAGGGAGAGAGAAGCAAAATGCACCGTGGACTCCTTCTTGGTTTGGTCCATGCTGCTTCCCAGACCCTAAGGACAGTACCTGCTGTCACCTGAATGACCACTTGAACCTGTGTGGTTTAGGGCATGCTGCCGGTCATCCGAAACAGGAGAGCGACTGCGTCACGCAGACTGAGCCTACGGTCTTTGGTTTTGAGACAGATTAAAGGAGCAGGAGAGAGGGCCCCTCTCAGACTGACGTGTTTCAGACCCACAAGGGCATGCAGTTTGGGAGACTGCTTTCTCCGTGGTGATTCAGAGGCTGTCTTTCCACGTGTCTTCCCTGTGTCTCACGGGGTTTGCAGTAGGTTGTGTGAGAAATGCTGCCTGGGGCTGGATGAGGCTGCATCCTTATTTGTGTCTTCCTGTGCAAGTGAGATTGTTAGGATCTCATCGAAACCAGGCAGAGGATGTAATGCTGATGTGGACCTAAAAGTGTACCTAATAAGGCGACAGCACGTCCTGGAGAGGGTGTCCGGACGCTTTTTGCCATTTCTGGTCACAAGAAGCAAATGCCTCACAACCTTCAGTGTTTATAAGCACGCGTGTTTTCTTGGGGCTTAGAAGACTCACGGTACTGAGAAAAAATCCTTGAGGAACAGAAACGAGTTCATGGCAAAATAGAGGCTGCATGAACATAAACCTGACTGATGCGTGGAATTTTTCTTGCTCCTAGTTAAACCTAAAGTCCCCCATTCTATGGCCAGGTTCTCCTCTCATGGGAGTTTTCTTTTCTTTTGGCAGACTCCCCAGTGCAACTGAACTGTCTGACCCGCGCCTGCAATAAGTGGGAGAGGATATGAAAAGCTGGAAGGTGGAGATGAAAGTATAAAATCTCCCTGATGAAAGAGGGTTACCTTACCTGCTAGCGAGGCTCACCAAGACGCGGCCATGGGGGATGTAGTTCCGGATGGGCTTCTAGGTTCTGGTACATGACAAAGAATTAGGCATGGCATGTGACTGTAAGAAGAAAGCAGGAAACTTGCATGCAGTCTGTTTAGGCAACATTATGGTCAGAGTGAGCAGGCTTAGCTGGGTGTGGTGGCACACACCTGTAATCCCCACATTTGGGAGTCTGAGGCACGAGGATCACCAAGAGTTCGAGGGCGGCCTGGCTACTCAGTGAGTCGAACACCAAACTGAACTACATGGTGAGACCCTGCCAAAAACATAAAAATAAAAATAAACAAA
This sequence comes from Dolichotis patagonum, assembly GCA_004027295.1. Taxonomy (NCBI): domain Eukaryota; kingdom Metazoa; phylum Chordata; class Mammalia; order Rodentia; family Caviidae; genus Dolichotis; species Dolichotis patagonum. Next base: position 71,908 of record PVJX010002355.1, read on the forward strand.
ACCCTAAGTAGGAGCAGGTCTGTGCTGGTGTAAAGCCAAGTGGTAAGAACATTTAATATGAGAGTTTAAAATTTATGATGTTGCACCAGTTAGGGAGAGTCCCATTGGTCTTTCAAAACTTGGTTGATAATGTGATTGACAAGGTGCTGAGTTATTTTAACTGTTATAAATGGATGTGTGAGACGAAGTCCCTATGAGGGCCAGTGAAGGAAGTTTGCTATAGACTATGTCAGACAGTCTGGCATGCCTATGTCCAAGTTTATGATGCTGAAGTTTCTAAACTGGACCCAGTGATTTTTGTCCTTTTATCTCTGTTTCTAGATAGTGGGCATCAGGACAAAGATCATGGGGTGGCCCTGGGGCATTGCCCATGTTCACATGAGTGGGGGGAGTGGATCATCTGCCTCATTGATACTGTCTATACTGATCAGAAGAAATAAAAACTAGGCAGAAGGAGACACAGAAATCACAATTTTAAAATTGTGCTTACTGCAGCTTCAAGAAACAAAACTTACTCCAGTCTTTTTCCCTTCCAGGTAACTCATTCAAAGAAACCCCTCAAGGTCTTAGAGACAAAATGACACTTTAAATTGGGCTCTAGACCTGTCCTTTTTCCCTTAAAGTACATTTTCTTTACCCTCAAAAAAGTAACAGAGTAGTGAGCAGCACATCTCAACTTCAAAGACACCTACAGGGTTTGCATTCTGACAGCTGGCAAATAAGTCACTGGACGACAGTACATATACACATCCTAGTCTCTGTCTTTCGGAGGACAAATATCCTTCAATGTCCCTTAAACATTCCCAGCTCCTGCTAGTAATGTCTCATTTTTTAGAGCGCCTGCAATTTATCCTTGAGTGCATCCTTTAATGGCAGTCTAATAAGCCTATCTCATGCCTCTTATTGATGCAGCCTTACAGTTCCATTTCCATGACGGGAGTCAGAAAATCTACAAACATCCTACAAAAGGGTGGCCAGGTTCCTTATGTTAGTGTTGGAGACCTGCCAGCCACAGCCCGGTGACGAGACCGGGTTCACTGTTGCTTAGGTGGACCTGGAACTCCAGGGCTGAAATGGTCTTCCCACTTAGCCTCACAAGGAGCTGGAACCACAGTAAAATTCTTAAAAAGAATTTTTAACTGTTGCTTGAAAAGACATTTATTCTGGCTCTTATGGCACACTGCAGTGTCAAAGAACAGAAAATAGCCCTGTTACCAGATTTTGTGGCGCTGAAGTCTCCTGCTAAAGGCATTGTCTAGGTTCTTTCTGTCCTGAGTAAAAAAATTGGACAAGACAAGTGCAACTGGTGCAAAATGTTATTAAATGTAGTAAAGAATCAGACTCTGTAGAGCAAGTTTGGGCCAAGCAAAAGTAGGAAAAGAACTATACTCTACAGCGTGAGGGCAGACTCCCATGCAAGAAATGACAGAGAGGCAAAAACTCAACGTGGACGTCGTTTTGTATCACATGTGCCTCAGGCAGACATCAGATCTAGGCCTTTCTGTGGTAAACATGCTGGAGTTTTCATGAGAATTCTCAGTGCAGGGCCTTGGAAACTATTTTTCACATGTGTTCCAGGATCTTGTCACACGTCTTAGCCCAGCCGGTGTTAGTCACACGCTTCCTTCCTGTCCCCTTTCCCCTCAGAAACACATGCCCCTGTATTTCTTAACAGAATGCTGAGGGAGAGGAGGTGTCTGCCTTCCACGGCATCTTTAAACTGTGGGCTCCACCTACTGCAGATTACGTGCTTTCCACTGCTTTGGCATGCTAGGGCTCATCGGCTGCACTGGAAAACAAAATTGTTTGAAGACTATAAGCAAAGTGGCTTTGAGCTGCGGGTTCAGTGGGGGAAAGAAAGTCACTTCTCTACTATGTTGGGGATGTCGAACCCAATAATGAGGAGCAGGTCATATTTCCACACTTTTTGTGGAGGACAAAGTACAGCAAAGAGGTGGGTTACATAAATTATAGAGGTCCCAGGCCCACAATCTTAGCAGCTTTACCCACATTATGGATCTAATTAAAAATGTAATCCTTAATATATGTTCCCATTTAAATGGTGGTGAATCAGGGCTGTTAGTGCTTCCACTTATCTTTACCTGGAGCAATACTGAAGTCTTGCTTTCTGAAGAGGAGCCTCAGGTCTTCCGGAGGTCCTCAGGAATAGCTCTCTCTTTAGTCTTGTGGAAATTCTAGCGACCATTTCCCATGTAGGATTTTTACAGCTTGTCACTGGAGCCTTTGAGGAAGGCCAGATGGTCCCTCAAGGACTGGGAATGAGGCTAGTCTCTTGAGGGGCTGTAGGGCTGCCCTTATCGTATCCCTATCAGCCTTGTGATTTTCCAGAGAGACTTTAGACATGTATTGCTGGGATCCCTTGCAGAGAATGACAGAGAGCTGCTTGGGAAGACTGACTGCCTGTAAGAGTTGTAAAATGTCCTGCTTGTGTTTCATAGATGATTGCTTATTAAGCAGGAAGCTCGTTTTTCCAGATTGCTACATGACCACATAGCACCATGGAGACATACTTGGAGTCTGTATAGATGTATAGATTCTCGCTTTTCCTAATATCAGTGCCCAAATAAGAACTATGAACTCCACTTTTTGATCAGAGGTCTTGGGAGAAGTTGTCCTCAATGACCTCATGAGAACTGACAAATGCATAACCCACCTGGGACAAAGCTGCCTCCATCACACCTCCTCAGGATGCTGGAGGGGCAGACACACATGTCCTGCCCTCTCACATAGGTCTGGGAGATCACTAATTCACAAGAGTGGCTCACTTCTGGGCCTAAAAGCATCAGAGAGGAAGGATTAAGAATAGTGCAAGTTTTTAGAACAACCTCAGGGGCATCTAAGAGCATAGCCTGTGACTTAGGAAGCTATATCCCTGTTAACCACAAGTGAACTTTGATCTCAAGCATCACTTTGACCTGATGGAGAGTCAAGATTACACCATGATACATGCATCAAAATCTACCCATTGGCCAATTAGGTCAGGGAGACTAGTGTAGTCCCAACAGGTAAAATCCATTTTGGCCTTTGCTGGAATATGAGAATTGCCCCCAAATTTGCCAGTAAGCCTCTTTCTAGCCATGGAGTAGGACACTGTGGGACAATTAGGAGCATGTGGTTAAGTATTTGGCCTTCAAAGTGACACACTAACACGGGAGGAAAGAATTCCTGAGTAGAGGTTCTCCTGACACCAACTAAGGCCATAGCTCTAGAGGAAGTTTCCCAGAAGAGTAGATCTAATCAGAATGAAGTAATTGAATTACTTCACCCTGACGTCTGAGTTAAGCAGGGTTTCTCATAGGAGATGGTAATATTCACGGGCAAGCCCATGGTAGTTCCCCTGGAGCCTCTTCAGAACAAGAAATAAAGGTTTTGGCTGCCCAGCCCCTCTGGAAGCCAGGACAGCCAACCCTCCAGTGCCATGGGTCAGGCACACTGGCCGCCTCACACTCAGAACGGGGCAGTAGCTTGGTTCAGTCATGTGCTCAGTGCACAGACTTCTTGTCACTCGTCACCTTTGGGTTTTCCCTTAGATAACTCGGCCGATCGCAACAGCTGTAATTCTAGCTTTTCTCTCCTCCAGACCCCAATTATTGAACCCAGAAAAGGCCATGTCCAGAAAGTGAGTCGTAGGTGTCTGGGGTCCTATCCGAAGCATCTTCATTAAACAGAAAGAAGAGATCAACATGCCCTGACAAAAATGGGGGGATCTGAGGACAAAATGAGCAAAGATATCTCTTCCTCAGGGACCTTTTTTTTTTTTTTGGTTTTCACTTAGCCCTTTCGTTTTATTCAAATGGCATCAGGGGCCACATTAATTACCATAATTTCTGGGCTTTTCCTGAGATAAAGAGTCATGCAATCCTGAACATAGGGATTTCACTCCACTTTCTATGTTTTAAGCAGCAAGTGTTTAATTGAAAACTAGTCTCATAATTTAAGCTGTTATCACACACCCCGCACTCACCACTTTCTAGTTTATGTTACACTCACGTTGCAATAGTAGATACGCTGTTCCTTTTTCAAATTGTCAGAGTTAAACCTTTCCCACTGATTAAGAACACAGCCTAGTGGTGAGGTCAGAGGCATCTGTGCACTGTGGTTCATGACGCTTCCCATGGCTCATCTAGGGGCCTAGTGAGAGACAGCTAGGTATCAGGACAGTAAGATGGAATCTGATGCAGAAAGAGGAGGCCCGATTTGAGACCACGAAACATCCCTTACTATTCTCAAGTATTCATTAGACAGATATCTCTGTCCAAAACCAGGCATCTTTCACAGAAAGATGTGGGGGTTTTTTGTACATAACTAGGTCTCAGATCTGTAAGATGGCATCCTATGCAGAAGGAGCAGATCAAATTTGAACCCCCACTGTGTCCCTTGTGAAACTCAGGTGTTTACTAGACAGACATCTCTGAACCTAGTATGATGCCAGTGCCTTTCATGGAAGCATAAAAGAAAGCTCTACTAAGGGCTTTTTGCTTCCATTCTAGGGCTCCCTAATTCCTCAGGAAGAGGGCTTTGAACTACCTGATGGTTCTTCCTAGCCCTCCAAATCTCCTATGAGACCAGGGTTGAGTCCCTTCTGAACAGGACTCCCTTGGCCATGTTGATATAACTGATGGCTCTACTTAACAGAGTGGAATCATGTGAGAAATAGTATCCCAGGACTCCCTTAGACATTTTGAACCACTTCGAAACAGTATATCTTGCATTTACCCTGACAGTAAAACTTTTGGCACTTTTTTTAAGGCAGTAGAGGTAGAAATTTCTTTTTTTAGAAAGAACTTATAAAAATCATAAGAATGACTCACACTTACTTGAGTTAAGCTTTATTAGCTGTTCTGTCCTGCTCAGGTCATAGGGTGTGTTTCTAAATTACCTGGACTGGGTTCGAAGAAACATGGAAACAAACATGGTGGAACCCATGTAGTTGATGCAAAATGGACAGCCAGTCACATGATAAGATAAGATGGCTCCCAGTCCTGTGATAAGACAAGATGGCAACCCACACTAAGATGGCACCCTGAGAAAGAAAAGACCATCTAAAGAAAACCACAGATAAGACCTTGAGCTCAAAAGGAAGTAAAGTAGGGTAGGCACAGACCAAGATAATTTCCCAAAAGAAAAGCAAAATGTCACAGGAAACTTGAGGACACAAAGGTATAATAACAGGTTTCCTGGCTATTTATCTCATAGAATGACCACAAATGGGTAAAAGGAAGAAAAGGGGGATAAATTTAAGATGGGCCTATAGACCTCTTACTGGATAAGAGAGAAGAAAAAACACAGAGACCATATGTCCCCCCTCCTATGTCCCACATGGTAGGACACAGCAGGAAGTTGCTTCTGGTGCCATGGGAAAAGGCTCCTGAGTACCACAACCTGAGCGAGAGACAGAGAAAGAAGAAAAAACCTTCATGGCATTTTAGAAAGAAACCGAACTACAAAAATATTTCCCAGAGGGCCTTACCTGGTCTCCTGGCTGGCTAACCCAAATATACTATGGGTTTGGGTGTGCAGGAGGTGGTTTCTGCGTTCTTTCTGTCCTAAGTGGTCAAGACAAGAGCAACTAGTAGTGAAGTTTTAATAAAGGCAGGAAAAGAAACAGGCTCTGCAGAGCGAATGGGGCCAAGTGAAAGTAGGAAAAGAAGCGCAGCCTGCTTCTGTGCCACGGTGAGGGCAGCCACCGTGCAAGTAACAACACAGTGGCAAAAACTACCTGCTGTAGACCTCATGCCAAAGCCACACGCCGGCTCTGGGGACTGCTCTGCGCATGCGTTCCAGGATCTTGTCACCCTCCTCTTCCTGCCAGTTTCAGCCACCCTCTACCTTCTTCTCCTAGTCCCATTGCTAGTGGGCTGAAAACTATCAATATTTTTACAGAGAACAGTAAATATTTAATGGGTTATCAATAAATAAAATAAAATGATGTTTACTGACGACACAGGGCTGTTTGCAAAAAAAATGAAGGATACCCAAGCATCGTGTCAGCGTTTAAATAAATGAACCGAACTATCAAAAATCTCTTTAAGACTATCTTTAACATCCATGATAAATATAAAGATATTATCCCATATTAAAAGAATACTGTAATGGTCATCTCTTTAAGCAAAAAGCTTTGAAATAAATGTCAACTTACAGATACTTAAATCTTTTTTTAAAAAGAAAGTGGGTTTAAAGTAAAAGATAATAAAATATTCTAAATTATCAAAATTTTCTGGGGAGCATAGCTCTAAAGCATCAAATAACATTCATGTTATTCTTAATCTTTTTTAAATAATCCAGAGACAACAATGGAAAGAAAATAAATTGAATGTGTGGGATTCAAATTTGAGGATGCAAATTGAACATACTTCAGTGGCTGGGAGTCTAACTAGTTTATTTGTGTTCCCTTTACAAATAAGTGCAAACAAATTACAGAGTTTGAAAAGAAATCAAGCCTCAAGCCTGTGAAATCTTACATCAAGATCACTAATGTTTTAAGTGAAATATCATGCAAATTGATAAAACTTTTAATGCTTATGCTTTTAATGATCTACTTACCTATCTAATGTTACAAAATATGCAATATCAAATGAAATGCTATTACTACAAAATTTTTCTACTTCTAAATTGCTACTGTATGTTCTCAAAATTTCTGTCTGGTGGCCACTTACTTTGCTTTTTAGTTTATATTTATTATGATTAATTTTATATAAAACAGTTATTGGGGGTAGCATTGTAACAGGCTGCTCAAGTCTTAAGGCCTAGAGCACTGAACAGTCTAAAATATTTTTTTCCTGGTAGGAACTATTCTATTACAGCATGTACCAAACAGGTCTTTCAAATCCTATGCACCCATATCTCTTGTAGCTTCCCTCTACTAGACTATTCTGCCAATAAACATACTGGAAACCATTTATTCTCACACTCAGGGATCCAAATGATTGCTTGCAGGTCTGATGACCTGTCCTAAAGTAGACCATCTTCAAGCCCCGTCAGGCTGCCAGCTGGACCAAATCAGATCACCACTATCTCTATGAAAGTGAGAAGCTGAGCCTGGGTGAAACATGTTAGTAGCAAAAATAGAAACCAAAATATAACAGAAATTAGCAGAACCAAAACAGAATAAAGACATTAGAAGATGGATTGCCAAACTTCAGTTAAGTGAGTATCCTGGGGTCAGTTTCCCAAAAAGCAGATTTTGAGACAATGTTAAGTCCGTCACTTATTAAGAAATTATTCCCTGTAGAAACTCTAAGGGAGTCTTAACAACACAAGAAAGAAAACAACAGCAACAGCAAACAAAGTAGTATGCAGTAGACAGGGAAGCAGGGCAGAGGAGAGCAAGTAAAGGAGGGCATGAATCCAGGTAAAGAGTCGTGTTGGTTTCCTGGGAACTGAGTGGGTTCCCAGTCAGCGATTTCAGCCTGAAAGTCGGGACAGGTTGCTCGCACACTGAACGAGTTGGTACCCAGTTTTACTGCTCTTTCCGGAAAGCTCAGGAGTAGAAGAAGGCCCTTGGACTTGTCCGAAGGAAAACAAGGAGCACAGCCTCCCCAACCTCTGGCCCAGCCTCACGTTCCAGGGCTACCTTGGAGGAAGCTAACCTTCTGAGAATTTGAGTTTCTAGTACAAGAACAAAGGAGGATCCAGCAGCCCAAGAGCAGTCCCCCGAGACACATTTGCAAGGTTTGGCTGTCCAGTGTGGAAAACCCTTCAAAGAAGAGGAAGTAGCCAACAAACAAGGCAATCAAGGACCCTAAGGCATATGGGTGGAGGGCATCAGCAACATCTACTGATGAGGTCATTGGTTCCAGCCATTTGAATCGAGAAGATATTTCCATTTGTAAAAATAGCCAAGGCCTGCACATGTCTAGACTCCCAGGAGGCTGGATTCTGCAGACAGTTGCCTCCCTTGTTTTCATAGGTACTTTTCCAAAGAACTCCCTTAAAATAACCTGAGAGGGGTTCTGTGTGGGAAATTAGAAGGTAACATGCTGTATTTGTCATGAGTGTAAATCTACTAGGGGAAGACAAGAAGCTTATCAGAAATACAAAGGATCTGAACATTAATAAGGAAAGCCCAGTTGGCCACATAATTTTACAAATGTGGCCTCAAAAAGTGTTCAAATTCACTGTTAGGGAGGTACAAATTGAAATCCATAGAAATGTTTTTAAAAATTATAAAATTGGATAAGAGCAAATTATAGGGTTTTGATACATTGATTTCCCCTGCTGGTACAAAAAGTAAACTGGTAACTCTCTCTGAAAATAATCTTCTAATGTTTAGTTATGTATCTGTTCATCAGAAACTTAGCTATTAGCAGGCCTGGAGACAGGCAGATGTAGCTACTTGAAAAGCAAAGAAGATACGATCTTTTTCCTGCTTTTTCTTTTGCTTTCTTAATCATTAGCTAAACACAAAATCCACACAAGCTTATGCTCAACTTTAGCTCAAGAGAATGTGACCTTCTCTGAACATGCCGCTAAGGTCCAGGGCCCGTTGGAAGTCTAGACTATGGATGAAGTGTTTGGAACAACCTCAGTCTGAAAACACCCTACAACAGGAAGCCTCCTCCTGGGGAGTAAACAAGGACCCAGGAGGTCAGCACAGCCGTTTTCCATGCCAAAGAACAATGACCTCTCAGGCCAGAAAGCATATTCCTTGAAAGACCCAGTTGCTTTGTAAATCTAACCTGATACCTCTTTCAGTGCAGTGCCACTGGCCCACCTTCCTACTTGAAGAAGCATTGTTTCTCTCACTCAGAAAATCTATCGTTTTGCAATAAACTCCACCTGTACTCTATATACAGCCTACAGGTCGCGTTTGAAACCTTTCACCAAAAACACAGAAGATTAGAGATGTGGCACTGGTCCCTTATGGTATTAGGACTGAGCTTAGGATGCAGGCAACTAAGTTAAACCTACTTCTGCATAGACAGTATGGACTTAGGTACAGACCAGTTGTATCAATGGCCCTGCTTGGAAGCTAAGACTGTGTTTAAGGTGAACTAGAATTCTCATCAGGAAGCAGCCTTCAGAGTCACTTAGGTACAGCAATAATTCCCATACTTTTTATTTCCATTAACACTAGGTAGTTGGCTAAATAGCTTAATAGATACTGAGAATGAATTTCATTGGTCAAATCAGTGGTACCATGATCTTTCTCATCTTGCATAAACATGATTAAGAGTTAATGAGTCAAGAAGGCTGTATCCTTAGGGCTGGAGTCAATTCCTGATTCCTGAAATATCTCATCTTTGCCACTGGTTCTTAGAGGATTCTTAAATGGCTGATGGTCCACAGTCTACCATTTGAACATTGTCTTATTTTTCTGAAATAACATTTATACAATATATTTTAGAAACACCAAAGAACACATAAAGGTGGGGCTTCACTGATCTCACGGAAAAGATGTGGCTGCTGTTTTCTGACTTCCGAGTAAATGTCTGTGGGTAGCGGAATGTTTTCACTACAACCTGTCATTTCATGACAAGATTCTGTGCAACTAGTTGACCTGAATCTGCAGTTATTTATGCCTGGCTTCTGAATTCTGACACAAATAAGTCAGCACCATGAAGATTTGCCTTCCTTTGAGGTTCTACAACTGCCTCTACCCTCCAGAATAAAAATGCACAATAGATACATTGAGCCAATGTGAGAGAAATAAGAGTCAGTGAATTAAATGTATTATTTTAGAAACAGGTGATTCTCTACAATTAGGCTGCCTCATTGGAGTATCTCTGAAGACATTTTATGAAAATGCAATTTCTAAATGAATAAAACTGTATCTGGACTTCATTTCTGCATCTATCAGTTAATTCATCCTTGATAGTGTAAGAATTCAGGCCTTTAATTTTTTCTCAGTTCTTTCTCATTCATTTCATTACAAAAGAATTCAACAGGAAAAAGGGATGGGGTGGGTGGGTGAAGGAAAAGAAAGAAAAAGAAAGACAAGGTAATGAAGAAGCAAAAGGGAAGGAAGGCAAAAGAGACCCAGAGAGAAGTCAGGAAAGAAAACTGAAGTAGGCTAGCTTGTCTGCACTCCTACAATTTCAATTTAAGATTGTTGCAAACGGAATTGCCCTTGACATGTTTATGAGAATTTCTTTATAATCACGAGGTAAAGAAGGATTTGTTAGGTAGGCTTACAGAATCAGAAGGGGCGAGTCTGTGGAATCAGAAGAACCTGAAATGGCCATGTGCTCACCAAGAGCTGGAGGGGCAGTGGGACCACTGCAGAGTCACTGGCCCAACTGTCACAAAGCCAAAGGTCTTTGTAGCTGGATGCCTGAAGGAATTGTAAGCCAGGGTTCAAATGCAATGGCAAAGACTGGAGCTCTTATGAAGAAAATGGGAGGAATTCCTTCTTTCTGTCCATTCCATCCAGGCTCCAAGCCTACTGGTTGACACCACCCACATCTGAGGTCAATCTGCTTTTCTCAGTTTGTTGTCTACAAGTCAGTCACCCCCAGACACACTCAAAGCGTCAGGGTCCTGTTGGGTGGCTCTTTCTCAAGTCAAAGTGATGTGTCACAACTGAGAATCACAGGCTGCATTGCAAAATTAAGGAAAGCATTGACTACCACTTTAAACATCTGTAGCACTCTTCACCATGGTAAGAATCAGGGAACTGAAAATAAAAATAAGCCACAATTCACTGTGTTTATACTCCATTTGGTTTGGAGTTATTTTAGCTTTCTTCTTTATTTAGTCAATCAAAATCAATTATGTGCTTGTTTCTCAAGACACGCAATGATCTTAATTACCTCATTAAAAACAGTCCAACAGACATTTCATGGGTGAATTAATTCCTTCAAAATGCCGTATTTGCAGTTCTAGGCAGTACTAAAAAGAACACTGCCTTTCTGACCTGCTTTTGGGAGCCTCTTGGAAAACAAACATGCCAGTGCTCAGGCAGCAGAGGTTATTCACATTTGTTCCTGGGGATTCCCACAGTATCTCAGTCTCTTAACGTCCCCAGTGGTCTCTCTGCCCTTCCAATTCACAGGCTCGCCTGCAGTTATAGAAGCCTCTGATTCTCTGCATTGGCACTTCCTCCTAGAAATTCTAGTGACTTCTGCAGTCCTGACTGAGCTGCTACAGAATGTCCTTTCCAACTCAGATCTAGCTGCAACCAGAGGTTTCGTAACTACCCTAAGAGAATACCTTGTCATTTATAATTCAAGGATGTTGTTTATGAAAGCAAATATCTTATCTTGCCACTTACAAGATAATAGTGTCAGTTTAACTTACAGTTCAATCAAGTCTCTTTTATGAAAATCAGAACATAGGCAGGAAAGTGTGGTCAGAAGAATTTGTCTGGAGAAATATGGGTGGATTCAGGATAATCTGATTACTTTTAAGTCTTCAATTTATACCATGTCTTTCAGAAGAAAGAACTGCTTTGCTCGTAGGATGTTAGCCACCTCTCCTGGAAACTCTTTATTGCCAGCATTTGTTATTATTTGCTGTCTTAGAAATAGTTATTCTTTCTGGATAAGATAGTATCTCAGTGTTGTTGGGATTTGCATTTCTGCAATGGATAGCGATTTTGAACATTTTCATGTTTGTACTGGCTATCTGTAGATGAGAAATACCTATTCATTTTGGTTGCTCATCTTTTGTTTAGTCTTTTATTTTGGAGAGGTCTAACTTTTTTTTTTGAGTCTTCATATATTTTAGATATTAGCTTTCTGTTTAGGAATAGCTGGCATAATATTTTTCCCATTCGGTAAACTGTCTCTTCACTGTGTTGTTTATTTTTTTTTTTGATTTGCCAAAGCTTTTTAATTTTATATGAACCTATTTGTTGATTCTTGATATTATTTCTTGGGCCATTGGGGTTCTGCTGAGAACATCATTGCCTATATACTTGAGTTCTACCTATTTGCATCTTCTAGCAGATTGTTTCTGTCTTAATATTTAGATCTTTGCTTGATTTTGATATTAGCTTAGTGCACAGTGAGATATGAGGGTCTAGACTCAATCTTCCACCTGTGAATAGCCAGCTTTTCCAGCACCTGTTAAAGAGGCTACTATTCCTCCAGTATATGTTGTTGGCCCTTTGTTAAGAGAGTTGAATGTATCTGGAGTAGTGTCTGTATCCTCTCTTCTATTCCATTAATCCACATTTCTATGTCACATGCTGTAACTGTCACTGTAGCTTTGTAATACAACTTCCATCTGGAGTTGTGATGCCTCCTGCTCTGCTATTTTACCCAGATTGGCTTTTGCTATCCTGGATCTCTTCTAGTTCCATATGAATTTTTGGAATGGTGTTTTCTCTAGACCTGTGAGGAATGCTATTGGCGTTTTGATTGGGATTATGTTAAATCTGTGTAACAGTTTTGGAAGTATAGCCATTTTGACTATATTTGTTCTGTCTATCCAGGAACATGGAATATCTTTCTATTCTGAAGTCCTATTCAATCTGCTTTTTAAGATCAATGTAATATTTGTTGTAGAAGTCTTTCTTGTTTAGGTTAACTCCTAAGTTTTTAATGTTTACTGATGATACTGTAAGTGGTATGGCTTTCTTAATTTCTTTCCCAGTGAGTTCATTATTATTGGAATGCCATTATTTTTGCCATCATTATTGGAGTGCCATTAATTTTTGTGGGGGGTTTTTTCTGCTACATCAGTGAATTTTGTAATTCGTTCTAGGAATATTTTAGTGGAAATATTTGTAAGTCAGGATCATGTCATCTGTAAATAATGACACTTAGACTTCTTCTCCTATACATAACTCTTTTGTTTCTTTTGTCTGATTGCTCTGGTGCTTCTTGTATACAGCATATGGTTGGATCTTGTTTCTTGATCCTTTCTGCTAATCTGTGTCTTTTGATTACTGAATTAAGACCACACACATTGATAGTTATAACTTCCAGGTACTGACATATTCCTGTCAGCGTATATTTCACTGCTGCTGATTCCCTCTCCTCCCCTTTTACTTAACTGGTTGCTCTGTCTAGTGTATTCATTCTGGTATATTCACTGAGACTAAGTAAAATAGGAGTGCTGATGGTGGACATTTTTGTCTTGTTCCTGATTTTAGATGAAAAGCTTTCTGTTTTTCCCATTTAATATGATGTTGACAATAGGCTTGTCATAGATGACTTTTATAGGTTGACATAAGGTCCTTCAATACCTATTGTTATGGATTAAAAGCTGGTAGTCAGTTTAACACCAGCTGAATTACATCAGCATGGTGCTGAGTGTAGAGGACCCACCTGAGGGAAGTTGCCGGCATAAACAGAGACGTGGAGAAGAAGAGCTGGGCATTGTGGGTTCTCCTAAGTATTGCTGTTTTGAGCCATTGGTTCTCCTGCAGGAGCTTGTCATGGCTAGCTTCCCCGATATGAATTTGACCGTTATCATCAGAGGAGCTTAGGTCCTTGTCACTGACAGTGGCTGGGGTTCACTTTAGGGGAGCTTCAATCCTTACATTGAGCATCGCTTCCTGGCTCTGGAGGAGATGTGTGCTGTTTAATCTCCAGGAGAAGCTTGTCACCCTGGCTTCTTGGCATGTACTCGACTGTTCTCATCATAGGAGGAGCTCAGGACTTCATTTTCTCTGAGGATGGTAGTGGTACTTTTCAGGGCAGCCCTGGTCTTTATTTAGAACATGACTTCTCAGCTACAGCGTAGAACCCTCAGCCTACCAGCACAGCTCCTTCACCCTGCTGTCATAGACTTTCTAGCTTCTGCTGCTGACCTTTGGGCCTTCCCAGCACAGATTCGTAAAGCAGACTGGCGTGAGTCTTTGTTGCGGGCTCTGGACCTCCACAGGACTCATGGGAAGCATTGTCACGGGCTCTGGGTCTTCAGCTGGACTCATACAGGACACTGCTGTAGCGTCTGACGAAACTCTCTGATCCTGTGGTGTGTGCTGAACCAGATTTCTTCTTCAGTGCCACCCCACCATGAAGAAGTCACTATGGGTAAAGCCCCACCATTTTTTGTTTGTTTGTTTGTTTGTTTGTTTGTAATCCAGCTATTGGAGGAGCTTTCCTTGGAACTAGAGCTTTTGGTCCATCTATTGTTTCTTTCTGAAGCAGCTGAGTCTTCTGCACAGACTTACCTCTCCTCTAGATGTTGTCTCTTCTTGGATCAGGTCACCCGTCTGATAATCAGCTGCACAGCTCTGTGCTGAGGGGCGCCCTGTAGAGCTTGCTGGGAATTGAAAGTTTAAAGTTTGAAACCCACAGTGGGCAAAGTTCTTCCTCACGTCTCAGTGAATAAAACAGGGTGATTGCCTTACACTGTGTATGCACTAATGTTTTGCCTGATGATCTTTTGGAAGTAAAAAATAATGAGAGAACTGATGATATGGAAATTTGAGAATGGACCATTCAGAGTGGAAAACTTTTTTACTATATTGCTGTTCTAAGTGAATCCTCTGTACAAAAACCAGAACTGTTAAGGATCATGTGGACAAGACTCCCTGCCATCCTGTGAATGTCAGTCAGCTTTTCTTCAGTCACCCTAATGCTTTCTCAAAAGGCTTGTAAATAAATGGCAATGTCATCAAAGTAGGAGGTTTTACATTAGCTCAACAGTTTAGACTTCTTCAGGCTGATTTGGCTATGGTTGCAACTGAACATCTAACAACACAACAACAGACACCAACACCAAGCATCCACTAGAGCTCCCACGGAGAAAGGACCAATCAGCCACCTTCACATGGCTTGATTGAATCAGTGTATACACATCACAGAGAAAATTGAAATTGGCACCATCAGAATGTACACTAATTCTTTGTACATCTTTGCCTCTGTTTACATTTATCTGCCAGCATTACAACCTAAAGGTTTATTGAAAGTCATTTTCATCAACATAGTAACCCTGGAAGTACTATATTTGGTCAAGGAATTCCTTTTATAAATTAAAAAAAATGATTCATTGGGCAAACTCTTTGAGTTTTGCTGGTTATGTAACGTATTCCCTACCCTGAACAACCGGCCTTGTGTCACGGGTGGATGACTTACTAAAGACTCACTGTCTATACTGATCACCCTAGGTTAGCTCTCCGAGCAGATGCAGTACGTAACTGAACCACTTCCAATAACTCTGGCCAATTCTCCCAGAGATGTTCAGGTTCAGAAACAAAGAATTATAGCAGAAAAGTTTCCCTCATTGGTATTCCTAATGAAATACCAAAAATAAATTGTGCTTCTTATCCTTGACTGTTAGGTTTTGCTCTTAGGAAGGTCTTAGTTACCAAAAAGCAAACAAAAGAAGGTTACCACTGAACTAAAAGTTGAGACTAATCTGGCCATTTTGAGCTTTCTTTGCCACTATACAAATACCGGACTGACTGATCTTTATTATTTAGGCAAATTTGGATTGTTTCTATACAACGAAGGCAAGGAATAGTTTATCTGGAATATACAGTATGTACTAAATAACACAACTGGTGATATAATAGACAGTATAATATTAAACATGTTCTAAGGGATAGCCCATATAAATCTATATCAGCACCTACATAATATTTACTGATTCTGCTTCGTGGCAGACATTGCAATCAGTGTGTTACACATTTATTCTCATTGATCTTTCCAACAAGTCATACTTAGGTCTTCTCATTGTTTTCTGGTTTACAGAGGAGGACACTGAGACTCAGAGTGATTGGATAACTTAGCCAAGCGCACACACAAGTGGAAGAGCCAGGATCTGCGCACAGGATTCTGACATAATGCTTAAATTTAATTAACAAGTTAAACAAAATACCACTGTCTAAGGTAACAGCTTGCAATATCATTGACCATCCTAATTATTTACACTGAATCGCAAATGAGACAAGTATTTAACTACAAAAATGTTTGGAAGAAAAAACAAACATGAGATTCCAAAGATTTAAGTTTATTAAGATAGTAGCAAAAAATGACATACACGTCTAAGATATTTTTCCTTTAATGAATGTTGAGGAAATTCGTGCAAACTTCCTGTTGGTTTAAAAACAAAAAACTGCTGGTGAGCACGTTGAGCAGTGTGACGGCCACCTGGACAGTGCTGATCCCACTCACCAATGGAAACTCTCTCAGTCTGGACTCAGCCTTGTTAATTACTTTGCTCCTGAGCTTTTCCTCTCTTTAATACATTTTAATCATTTTTCTTGTAAAAAAGAATGTGTGTCTTCCTCTGTTTATCTGCCATGCACACGCATTCGTGCCCTGCCTGCCACCCCCCTGGCACTGCCCTGCCATGTCCACCCCAAGCGCACCGTCCTCCGCCCCAGTCCAACCCTGTCACCTCCATCGGGGAGTGCACACATCTAGCTAATCGCTGATGGGCTTAGTGAACCTCATGGCAATTATCAGTTCCTTTTCATTCTTTGTTCTACATGAATTCACTGCATTACTGAACTCCCAATTTCCAAAGAGCAGCAGGGTGTACTTCATAGTTTTATTGCATCCATTCAGCTCTGTCTGTACTCAAAGCATTAAAGAAAATCATCTATACAGTTCCCTCTTTCAAGATTTAGCTTTATGCTGACATGGATATAGAAAATATAATTCAGGTTTTACATGAATAAACATAAAGAAGGTAGTATGATGGAAATACGGCAAAATGTAAATACAGAAATTTTTTTACAATGTCCCAAGTGACCAAAGACCCATTTAATGAGTGAATCTTATTCAAAAGCTGTTAAAAATATTTCTGTATATGTTTATGTATGTGTACCAAAAATGTAACAATGGAATGAAACAAATATTCTCATAATAGCCAAGTGACGAAAGTATAAAAATAAAATAAATGGAAATATCTTTTGCTGTGTCCTATAATAGAAATGTAGAATATTCTAGAATTTTGGATAATTCAACATGTAATACTCAAAATGAATGCTTAAATTCCATGGTTTAGTTAGCCTAGTACATGCCTAGTATAGTTAGCCTAGTATAATAAATCTTAGAACTACTTGTACTATTTCCTTTTCTTACTTTGACCTGACTGCATGCCTAAATTCTTTATGTACTAAAAGAATATTGTTAATATCCTTTAAAAGAGTTCAATCACTAAAATACCTAGTAATAGCATTTTTGTAGTATAATTTCAATCCTCCAAAAATCACCTTGATAAAATTTAAATGTAATACAGAAATTTTTACAAAAGAAAAAACTTTCTTTAAATCATAGGAGGTTATAATAAATTACAGATCAAAATAAATTATGTCATATTAACTTCTAGTGAGACTTCATGCAATTAACTTTCTTAGGAATTTAAGATTTACAATACATTGTTATAGGCTTCCATCATATTATGAGGTCATTGACTCTATTAAAAATGTTATTTAAATAAATAACTCTGACAATTGCTGCTGAACCCAATATAAATAGCTGCTGCCTAGGGCAGGAAGGAGAAGATAGTGGCTCAGAAATAGATTTCGTTTCTCTAAACTTATACATTGCCCCATGGGAAACAGCAGAGTAACTCTGCATTAACATTGGTCAGAAACACATCCCTGAATGTGGAAAAAGAACATAAACTTGTTAAACTTAAATAGTGTATTGTATAATCAAACAGACCTTACGAAGTTATCCATAGACTGAAAGTTTTCAATTTCCCAAACAAAATGAAATTCTATATTTACTTGCATAGAAATTATCCAATCCTAGGTAGCTTGAAAATTGTCATTTGGGTTGATCACAAGTTCCTTACATGAGTTATGCATAAAACCTATCTACTAAAAACACATAGATGTAAGTTCAGGCTGTGTTAGCAGTGTCCTGACCTTTAAAGGGAATTATTCTTTTTACAGATTAAACTATCAAGAGTCACCTTTAGATCCAACTTGAGAGACAAAATCAATTTAGATAGGCCACAATAGCATAAGCAGGATGACTATAGGTTTTTGAAACTATGAGAAATAAACAGCAGTGAGGAAAAAAATGATAAATTGGGAGAGTATGCTAAGTTTTCCAAAGTGGAAGTTTTGTTAAATAAAAGGAGGATTATATTTATTCCCTGTGACTGAATAAAACTAAGATCAATACATAGGAGTTGGAGAAGTGTATTTCGATTGAAGACAAAGAACAAAACTTACAGCAAAGTCTAACAATACATATTCTGATGTATTCAAATTCATGTTATTGGAAGTATTCAAATTGGCACTGTCCATAAATCAGTCAAAGGGATTCATGAATCAAGAATTATGTTATTAAACTTGTAGCAATCTAGGATTTTAACTGCATAATAAATGTGGCATGATTTCAGCTAGAGAATAAAACCCTCTAGGTGAAGCATAATGGTCTTGAATTTCTCTACCTAAAATAGTCTAAATCATACTTAAATATAAACCTTAAGACTGAGGCACATAATTCAGATGCAATATGATATTTCTCTACTTCATTGTCTAATTCATTTTAAATAGTGACATGTCATTTTCTAGAAGGGACATTAAACTTGAAATAGACTTAGATGCCAAAATATCAACCTCTCAAAGTTATTATCTCTTTTTAAATATTACTAGTGTTTTCCAGAATACCTGCCAACCCCAGATACACATTACTCCCAAATTTAAAATAAAATGGAAGTTAAACACAAGTAAAACAAGAAAAAACAAGATCATTGACAGCTAACAGAGAAAAATGATCTCAACAAATACTGAATTTTTAGAGGGAAAATATTGTGGGTTTACATTATTGAAGAAAAGGAGGCACTAAAATATCTAACATGGTAAAAATAAGTCTGTAAAAATTTTACAGAGCACATGCTTCATTCTTTGTCTAATAACAGAAAAAATTAACTGAATATGAGTTGCATTAATGCGCTCTTATAAAACCAGAAGCTGACATCTGGATACAGGCCAAGGAATAAAAGCACCACCTTATAATATTTACTCAAGAGTCACAGAAGTTCATTTTAAGGTTAAGTAGCTTGCATAATAGAAAACTTTTATCAAAGTTTATTCTATGTTTGGCCACATTATATGTATATAAAATGTCTAAAACTGACGCCATGATTAGGCAGTGTGACGCTGTTGAAGTCACATGAGCTATTTAGTAATACCTTCGCACTCATCACTGCTTATCCTAAACATGAAGGGCTTTAATTTGTTACTTTTAGTTCCTGTGACCTAACAGATCTCCTCAACAGACTCTAGGAAACAGTTCCTAAGAATCATAGTTATAGGAAGCAAGAAATTCAAAATATTTTATTTTTTACTCACAGAATTTTCCAGTTACACTTAGATAATTATTGCTTCACTTAACCCTCACTGTTTCATTTTAAAAACCAAAAATATTTTCTATATGTTTTATTTTATATTATTTTTTATTTTGAGACCTAGTGACACTTTTTAAAGATGATGAGTTTCAAAAAAAATTTTTTAAATTTAGAAAACAAAATTCTAACTTATCAGGGTACAATAAGGGTATCTAATTAATGAATAAATTTAAGTGAAAATCATTCTCATGATATTTTCTGGACTGTATATTGTAAAAACATTTCTGGAAAGCAGTCTGGCAATCAGCATAATGGTTACTATACATGACTTAACTTAATAATTCTTATTTCTGAGATTTTAAGTTAAGGACTTAATATCTGACATTTAATTGAGTGTTCGTGAATACTGAAACTCTCTAAGAGATCATCAGTAATGATTTTTTTAAATATGTGTAATTTTATAACTAGAGAATAATGCACAATTCAGTTTCTGATTAACATGCAAAGATATTCAAGTGGAAAGATTGGTTTATGGGAGGATATTGTTATATAAACATTTTACATGCACAGAAAGGACACACAGAAAATAATTCTAACTATGATCATAGTTGAGTTTGTGAGAATGGAGAGGAGCGTAAACAGTTTATGTTAAGGCTCTGAAAATTTTTACTTAAAAAATATTTTCTTGTCACATTAAAAATAAGCTTTTAATAAAAAGAAAAATCTGACCATTCAAAAAGTTTTATGAAATCATTCCAAAAGTAGTTTATTTTCATGTACTTTAAGTGTATTTTGTTCCTGGCTGGCCAGTCCTCTGCTGCCCTCTCCAGGGCTCAGGCACTACCGCGTGTCTGGGTTCTTTCCAACTGGAAAAGGCTTCCCAGGGTAGACAAAAACAATTTTTTTTAATAAAAAATTAAAAAGACAAAGAATTACCATTATACAGGGGAACACTGCTAAAATAATTAGCTTATGTGCGATATCGAATAATTTGTTTCATTTTCAGGAAAGTACAGTTGGGCTTTGGATTTTCCTTGAGAATCCAGCAAGGGATATTCTTTTACAAAGGAATTTCCTGCAATGATAGATTTCAGTTCCACAAAAACACACAAACTTAAAATGCAGATAATGGTAACATAAAAAATAAGATAATTTGAACAGTCACATGCAGACAAATGATTATTATCTTCCATCCTGAAACAAGATTTGCCTTAAAGAGCAAGAAGGTGCCAAGTAATTCCAGGAAGGCCGATGAAAGGGAACTACACAGGGAAGAAATGGTGCACTGAAGTTTTCTTTTGCAGTGCAAGAAAGAAATCAAATACTAGATAAACTCCTTATCTAATAACATTATGCTTTTGTAAATGTAAAGCTAATTAAAAATAAGGATTTCTTAAAACTTCCACAACATAATAAAGACTGTATCGTGTCTGCCTGAGACATTTCTAGGAGAAGTAGTATTTTTCCAAACCTGCGCGCGCGTCTCGATGTTACCATACCTCATTCTTGCCTTTCGCCACTCACTCTGGAAACCAGACTTCTCTTGAGCTCCCATTCACTTGCGAACTCAACGCAACCAATCAGCTTCACCTCCCTTCCCACTCAGCTGAGCGCTGGTAAACGCTTAACTCTCGCAGGAAAAGCTGAGAAGGCGGTGCATGCCTTGATTTACAGTGGTGCAGAACTTGCCAACTTCAAATAATTCCACTGTGGCTGACTTAAAGTTACTACCTTGATGTCTCTGAAAGGTCATTCGGGCCCAAGGGCACACAAGGGACTCGAGCAAATACAAGCTCCAGCATTCCTTCCTGTGACCCCCTACTGAGACTCCCCTACCCAGTCACAGCGACCTCCTAAGGATAAACGCAGTCACTTCCCCCGCTGACTAACAGGCAGCGCTGGTCGCTCCCTGATCAATGGCCTGTCCTCCCATCTATTTCTCTGGCAGTAGTTTGGTGACCGATGCTACCTGCCACCCCTGCCCACAGCTTGCGTGATGTTTCCCAGCTGTGTCCTTCTGAATTCTCTTGCTTCAGCCTCTGACACATCCCACGTGTCAAAGCCGTCTCAGTGTTAGCAAGACTGACCCTAGTGTGGCACTGGCCCCCACTTCCTCTTTCCTTTCCCAGCACACGGACCTCAGCTACAGTTTCAATCATATTGTTTACACAAATTTTACAGGTATCTCTTCAGTCATCAGGTGACATTATGACTGTGTCACTTCTGAGCAAATGCCATAATTTCCTGGGTGACGTCTTTCTTACACCTTTCTTCTCCCCCACTCCAGTTCATCTTTCATCTATCAAAATTGCATTATTTAGAACATTCCAGTCATGTCATTTCCTAGTTTTTTACACTTTTCTGATAAACTAAAATACTAAAGGTACAGGTCAAAATTACCCGGCCTTCCTTGCTACGCATTGCAGACAGCAACAGAAACAGGACATCGACATAAAGTTGCAAATCTACTGCTTAGATTTTCCCACTCTGAGCTTCAAAATCTGCTGTGAAAAAAAGCCAAGCATATGAAAATATATAGCATCATATTCTATTAATTTCCTTGTGCTGCCGTAACAGATCACCACAAAATATAATCATTTACAGCAGCATGCATTTATTCTCTTACAGTTAAGGAGACTGGAAGCCTAAAACAAGTGAACAGGGCTATACTTCCAGGGTTTATCTATGAGAAACTATTTACCAGTCATTTCCAGCCTCTAAGAGGCTGACCGCATTCCTAATCCTTCCACCTCCCCTCCTTCTACTCTCCCCTCTCCTTTTCTCTGTCTTGCTGTTCTGGGGCCCCTTATAAGGAAGGTTATGATTACACTGGCCCATTCAGATAACCCAGGAGTATACCCCCATTTTGAGAGCCTTAATTTAATCACACCTGCAAAATCCTTTTTGACAGGCCAGCAGCAGTCCTCAAGCTTTTTCATATCAGGGACTAGTTTTATGAAAGATGATTTTTTTCATGGACTCAGTGACTAGGGGAAGTTTCAGGATGACAAGAGTGTGTGATCTACATTCTTCTCATTTTGGATTCCCAGAAGCGTCTGTGCTCCTAGGAGAACAGCAGATTCTGCTGGTCTGACAGACAGTGGCGCTCAGGCTTCCTCCATATTTATAGCGCCTCAATTGCCTGGGAGGCACTATAAATATAGAGGAAGCTTTGCGGTGTGCCCACTGCTCACCTCCCCACTGTCCAGCCCAGTTGGAGACCCCTGATGTGAGTAACACATACCAGGTTCTGGAGATTAGGATGTTTTCCAGGGTACCTATGGCAGGGGTTAGTTACCAGCCCCCTCTTGTTGGCTCTAGGTTAACATATCTGGGTCCAAATCTAGATTTTATTAATGCCTAAAATATCTTGAGAAAATTATTTTTTTCTGAAACTTTCTTATCTGTTAAATGTGGTTATAGAAAGTACAAATTTCACAAGGCTTTATACAGACTAGTTTTTAAAAACTTGCATCAAATCCAATACAGTTAGCAATATACACATAGAAGAAGTAGTTTCCATCCAAATTGTATGTCTAACTAGAACAGTATCTTGAAGGGCTTCTGAGTGCATTAACAAAACTGATTTGTTCAGAATCTCAAGTTCTTATTTAGTATGAGGAATCATATTTCTTTTCCTGTATAATAATTCAACTTTCTCTACATGTTAACCGAAAAATTCACACAATTACATTTGATTTGTCAATCTACATTTCTTTTTAAAAAATCAGAGATTCTCAGAAGGATAATGATATTTTATTGGGAATAGCTGAACATTACTAAACTGGATTTATTCAAGGTGGCTGAAGCAGACAAGCATGATGATTACACTGGAAACTTTGAAATGATGACCTTAGGTCATAATGGTTAACAAGAGTGGTATGATTCAGGGTCCAGACAGCTGTGAGCAGATGTCCTTGAGGAAACACTTGCATGAGTTTTTGGTGGCCTCTAGACAAGCCAGAGGCCCTGATGATCTTTTGTGAGAGTCTGTCTCGGGCAGTCATGTGTAAGATGTCTTCTTTCATAACTTCCAGGCTTTTTATCTATTAAAATTTTTTTTAGGTTAGGGTTCACATCCATTTGATTTTGACAGCTTTCCCATTTTCTTCAGAGTGATGGTGTATATTTCCCTTACTTGTAAGAAACTACATTTTTTAGCCAGTATAGCTGATGATGGTTTCGGAGATTTCCTGGAGATTCTGATACTTTCCTTCTGTAAGTCCCTTCTTCGTAGACGTCTCACAAGTCAGCAATGGCCCCACTGTGCTTGTATCTGGAATCTTATTCTCTTCTGGCATGGGCATTCCGTGCTTAACATAAGTGCAGGGTTTATCAATTGACAACTACTGGGACTTGCTTTTTGTAATGTACTTCTCAAAATGCTGCTTAAGTGCATCAGTTATTCAACCAGAGCAGGACATGAGTACAAGAGCTTCTGCCTCTAATTTTCAACTATGTGCTGCCAACCACGCGACTACAAACAACTGGACTGCTAAGGGAAGGTGGGAAGCTTTGGGAGAAGCATCTAGGTACTGCTCAGCCAGGAACTGGGTCTCCTCACTGCCCTCCCTTGCTCACTAGGCAACACACCCCAAGCACGGTCCTCTCTTGATTGCTAGCTAATCCTGGCACCATGCTCAGACACTGAATCCTGGAACCATGCTCAGATGGGATAGGATCTATGTTCACAGACGTTTTCCATTGCTTAGAAGTCCCTGGGTTCAATACTCAAGAACAAAACAAACAAACAATAACAAACTACAGCACCTCTGTAGGTCTGACCCTTTCTTCTTAAATTCCTTAATCAGCTCAAACTCATTTTCTCTGTGCAAACCTAATGTCTCCAGGGTGAGTGTTTTGCTTTCTCTTGATGCTGCAGCTGTTCCGGTAGGGAACGGGAACGCATGGAGTAGGCAGCGTCATGACATGTTGGCCAGACCTCCAGCCATCTGGAGCCTGGAAAAGCCCCAGGCACAGCCAGTCTGTTTCGCCTTTGTACTCTCAACATCTGGCCCAGAATACCTCATTTATATAAGTGCACTAAATGAATGAATGAGTGGGTGACAGCAAGGCTTAGAAAGGAGAGACACTGAAGGAAATAGAAAAGGAAATATGAAGCGTGGAGAAAACATCGCACAAGGTACGAAGTTTTACGTGTTGCAGTGGTTTAATTTTTAAAAAGTTAGTATCTGAACTTTTTTGGAATGTTTTAAAAATTATTTTTCAAATTAAAATGCTATTAATTTTATTTGAGAGTTCACTTAATATGTATTGCAAGCTAAACAGTATATAATACTATTAGTTCATATACATAACATTACTCCTAATGTACATTAAAGCTTCTTGAAATGTTAACACAACATTTAAACTTCTGCAGTTTAAAAATAATAGTAGAAAACACTGTGCTTTGTGTCCTGGAGAAACTAAGCATTGTATTTACCATAAGTTTGTATGGCACAGCTTTATAACATCTATTAATTGTTATTATCTATTAATTACTGAAACAAAGTTGAAAACATAGTGTGTTCTGCAGAAAACAATCTTTTGTTAAGGGCTGTTTGTATTAACATTTTGAGTTTTTACTTCTTAAATCATGTCATATTGTGAAAGTCATAAATGAAAGTCAAATGGTAAGAAAAAATAAACAGAGCACATAATTTTGCATGGATATGTTTCAACATGAGCAAATAAGTGCTTCAAATAGCAGGGGAACACTGACGTGACCCCGAAGAAGCCTGATCATGCAGTTGGCAGAAAACAGGAAACCGCGGTCTTATCCGCAGAGTCACCAAGAATGTCTTTAAACAGCCTCATTAAGCAACTATTGGTAAAAGTGAGTTTTCCAAACAAGAACAAGTCGGACAACATAAACCGAAATTTTTATAAAGGGGTGTTGCAAATGTTATTAAACGGCACTGTTCATTAAACTTTAACATTGTTCACATAATTTTAACATTTAAATTTTACACACTGCATTTTACAGCACGCCATTTCGGTATGACTGGTGCCTGAATGATCTGGGCGGAGACACAGAGGCCAGCGCAGGTCAGTCAGCAGCCAGTGACTCTGTGCAGACAGCTCCCGGGAACACAAGGTGTTCACGAAAGGCGCTTGGAAGCCAGGTTATTTTGAAAACTGTAAGATCCAGGAGTCGTGAAGGAGTGCCTGTGTCAGTGCAACGAGGCTGGCCCGGGCTCCTCTCAGCAGCACGCAGCCTGACTGATGGACTGACTGACTTACGGGCGGACGGACTCACTGACTGAATGACTAACTGACGGACAGAAAGATGGACTGACTGACCGAGTGACAGACTCACTGGGCTGAAGGACAGACGGACTGATCGATAGACTGACTGACGACTGGAAGACTGACAGACAGACTGATGGACTGATGGACGGAGGGACTGATCTACGTACTAACTCACTGATAAGACTGAAGGACTGACGGGTGGACTGACTGACAGACGGTCTGACTCCTGGGTACACATCCGGGACACCGCGCCCCGAGGCCGGCTCCGCGGGGGACGGTGCGCTCCCAGCATCCTCCGGCGCGGGTGTCCCCTGGAGCCCTCCCAGAGACCGCTGGCACCGGTGTCTCCACTTCTTCAGAAGAAAGGGAAGATTCGCAAGGGTCTGCGGCACCCCGGGATGCAGCCAGGGCGCCGGGATTCAAAGGCGCGCGGCGCTGGCAGCCTGCAAACGTCAGCACCGACTGCGCCCCCTCCACCAGCGGAGCCGCCGGGCCCTCCCTGCCCGCGAGCTAGGGGCGGGCCTTGTCGCCTAGGCAACACCAGAAGCGTACAGGCGCCAGTGGGTGACGTCACTTCCTCATTCTAGGTGGTTGCCCCGGCGACGCGTTCCCCGAAGGGCAGTTTTGGGTACCCAAGAGACAGGGCGGTACGGAAGTCACTTCCTTCCCAGACGCTGTTGCCTAGCAACCGCCTCCCACCTCCGCCTTTGGTCCCGCCCCCGGCCGCGCTGATTGCGGGTTCCCGAGCGCGGCCGGCCGGGCTTGAGACCCCGCGCGGCTTCGCGGTCCAGGCGCCCGCGGCTGCAGAATCTGGGTGGGCGCAGAGCCAGGAGCCGTGAGGCCGGAGGACGACGCCGCGCGGCCGGGCTCGGCTTCCTGCACCGGGAAGGCGAGCTCGGCACAGCACATCCGGAAGCTCCTGCATCCGGCCTGGTTAACAGCCTTGGGAGAGGAGGGGGCTCAGCGAATGGTCGCCGGCCCTTGACTGTAGCCCTGTGCGGGCAGCGTGCGGTTGTCGGGGTGCGGGGCTTGCAGAACCTTTACCCAGCGGTCCATTCGGGCCTTAGAAGTGCAGAGCGGCTGTTCTGTTAGCTGTGCTATACTTTTGGAGAGAAGACAGGTGAACAATGCGGTGCTCTCTGTTCATTGGCAACCTTTTGTCCGCTTATTGCGTTCATTTATTTGCACATCCTTAAAATAGTGGCAAAGCTATTTTAGAATAACGTACATTTGCATTTGCATTTTTTATGCCTTATTTCTTTACAAGAACTATATTTACATTTTTAGAGGAAGATGTAGCTGTGTTCATGAGACGCTTTTGTCCCCCCCCTTTTTGACACTAAGTGTGTTAATAGAAATTTTCAAGCATGCGAAGGAAGTCTGATGATATGTTTTTGTCTGTTTCAGCCATCATCACAGGTTGAATGAATTACTGCAACCACTTATTAACTATCTAATAGACGTAGAGGGAAA
This sequence comes from Dolichotis patagonum, assembly GCA_004027295.1. NCBI lineage: Eukaryota > Metazoa > Chordata > Mammalia > Rodentia > Caviidae > Dolichotis > Dolichotis patagonum. The sequence continues at coordinate 98,806 of PVJX010002355.1, forward strand.
AATACACTATGGCTGACGAAATTTTCAGCACAACTTTGGCATATACGAAGAGTCCAAAAGTTACTAAAAGAACTACTTTCCAGGTAAAATACTATAATAGTATTTTGTTTTGAATGATTCTACAGTATAAATTCTGTATTAGTATCTTAGTAATTTTCTCGTTGTTGAGACAAAGTAACGGGCGCCCAAAGGCAAAGTATTAATGGTCTATTTTGTTTAGTTTGTATAGATTTTAGTCTATAGTCAGTGGGCTGTAAGGCAGGTTGGCACCACTGAAGAAAAACAGTTTATGGCAGGCGGAAGGTTGTAAAGCAGCCAGGGGCAACCACGGGTATTTTTATGTTTTATGTTATTTAAACTATTTAGGGTGGGTAGCACTCACACCCTTAATCCTAGTACCCTGAGCCTAGTATTGTATCCTGAATCAGTTTTAGCTTTTTATACTCAATCTCCAGCTCTGAAAAAGCCCCACCAATGACTGCCTGACCTCTGCTCCCCCAAAGACTCATGAACATTTCTTTATGTAAAAGGTATTTAGTCTAAGAGTTGCCAAAGTCTTTAGCAGTTTCAGCATTCCTGAACAATCTAAGTTTAAAGTCTCTTCTGAGATTTACAGCCCCTGTATAAATGAAAAGAAAGTTAAACACTTAATATTTCATGGCACAAGGTAGACATTTGTATTCTAAAGATATAGTTAGGGAAAAATAAATAAAGACAAAATTAAGGAAATAGAAAGAAATGGAACCAAAGCAGGTCTAAAATTTACCAGGGCAAATGTTAAGTCTTGTAGTTTTATGCCTAACATATCAGGCAGTCTGTTGCAAGAGGTGAACTCTTAAAAGGGTTTGGAGGTTGTAGCTCTCACGACTTTTCTCTAGGGCCAGCTTTTTCTCTTAGTAGTTTTTTCAAGATAATCTATAGTTTTGGCCTTTTAAAACTTTTAGAGTCTATTGTACCTTTGGCTTCATACTCAAAGGGTTACACAGTGTTCTTTCAGGGAAACACTGCCTGGCCTCCCAAGTAGTGTATGTGTGTGTGTGTGTGTGTGTGTGTGAAATTTGGGTGGACCCTATATAACCCTTGCATTCTGTATGTACCTAAAACCAGTACCACATGAATGACACCAAAGTCTGTTGACAACTGGAGCAGTGGCCAGGCTCTTTTTGTTGTTTTGGGGGGCCTTGGGGCTATAGGGGTCTAGTACCTATGAACTGAATTTTGAGGAATAATTCTTCAGGCTGTAGACATTCTGGAACATGGTGCTCTGGGGCTTTCCTTGTAAAGGAAAGTCTTTTACTTTTGTAATTTTGAGCCTGCAAAGAGTAGAGTCCTGTTGCTTCTTGTGATGCCCTCGGGCCATCTTTTCTATTCTGCTGTTCCTTCTCAGCAATCAAGATCTCCTCTGCTGTATCTTTGTAGTCCATAGCCTTACTGGAGCTTCCTTTCTGGCCAAACTCTAAATGTTTTAAATCATCCTGCTGGGCTCTTTTCTTTTAATTTGCAACATAAATCTGGCTAAAAGCTCCCAAGCCAGCAATACCACTGCCTCAACATTCAACTGCCTTAAAATTTCTTCTGCCAGATTAATCTACTGCCTTTAATCTTAGTTTCAGGCAAAATCTCTAGACAGAAACAAAATACAGACAAACTTTCTTCCAAGCTATAATGCACATCATCTGCAGTCTAAAAGCCAGTGCAGTCCTTCTTCCCAGCAGAAACCTCTAGCTAGTTCTTTAAAGGCCCTTGAGCCTCATGATCAGGTAATGTCATAGCAATGACCCAATTTCGGGCACCAGGTTTCTGTCTTAGTTACTTTTCTGTCATTGCTGAGATAAAAATGTATGACACCCAAAGTTAAGGGGGAAATGTTTTTTTAGCTCACAGTTTTAGAGTTTTTAGTCTGTATAATCAGCTGCCTTTTAGGCTGGATGGCATCACAGAGGAGAAACAATTTATGGCCAGCAGAAGGTAGTAAAGCAACAAGGGACAACCACATCTCTTTTATTTAGGCTATTTAGGGTGGGTAACTTTAGTACCCTTAATTTTAGTACCTTTCAACCTGGCATTGCACCATGAATCAATTCCAGCATCACACACTCTAGATCCAGCCACCTCTGAAAAGGCCCCATTTGTGACTACATGAAACCTTGTGGGAACATCTAGACACAAGCCATGACAACTAGGGACTTGGGACTTGGTGGTTCTACAAGGGTTCCTATATAAAGATAGAGTAACCTTACATTCCTTTTGGGGATTTGCAAATGATCCATCTTGTTTGGGCTCCAGGATTACAAATCCTTCTTTATGGCTTTCAGGCTACCAAATTAGCCTCCATACAAAGTTCTTAGTAAGTTAAAAGTTAAAGAGCAGCTTAAAGCAGGGCCTAGTGGCACCTGCTGTAATCCTAATGCTCTGAGAAGCTGAAGCAGGATTAAGTGTTTGACTCCAGCCTGGGCAATTTAGAGACTTAGCAAGATTCCATCTCAATATCTTAAAAAAAAGAAAAGAAAAAAATGTCTGAGAGAGGGATATAGCTCAGCATGCAGACCCCAGGTATAGTACCCAATACCATGCACATATACACATAAAAGCAACTTGAAATTGCCATCATCGTATAAAAAGCATTTTCTACTGTAAAAAATATTGGTTAAGTCTTTTTCTGTTGGTATACTGTTTTTGAACCCAGCCTCTAAATTTCTACTAGTGATAAAATAATGCAGTGTGCTTAAAAAGTACTAGCTTGGGTTTGGGAACATAGATCAGTGTTGGAATTTGTACTTAGCACATAGGGAGCCTCAGTTCAGTCCCCAGCATCCTTACTCAGAGTGCCCGTTTCTTCCAAAATGTTTGCAATATTTTCGATTTCCTCTTTTGTTACCCTTTGCCTCTAATTCTAACCTGCTGTTAACGCCTTGATACTGCCCATCTTCTGCAGGTGAGAAGGGTCCTCGTTGTGACATTCTGCGTTTCATTTAACACCTCAGATGCATGGTGCAGAGCAGGTGTGGAATTGTTTGTCAGACAGATGAAAGTTTGCAGGCACTTAATAATGAAGTATTTTTTAAAGAATTAATTCTAAACATGAGATCCCTTGTTTGAACAGGAATTGATTTTAGTTCTGTCATTTCAGGATGAGCTGATAAGAGCAATCATAGCCCGCTCAGCCAGGCAGAGGAGTTCCGAGTACTCAGATGACTTCGAGAGTGATGTTGGTATGTGCGAATGTGAACAAGTAAACCCCTGGTCGTGCTTGTAAATGGATTTCTAGTTCTTTCTAGTTTTTAAAATTGATGGACTCTTAAAAGTTTAGAATAAAGTATTGAATATTTTTCCCCATCCATTTTTCAGTTTCCCTAGGTGATTTTTCTGATACCTCAGTAGATGAAAATTCAGTTAAGAAAAAAATAAATGATTTTCATATATCAGATGATGAAAAGAATTCTCCACGACCATCTTTTTTGAAAGCCAAGAAATCAAACAGTGACATAACAAGAGATGAGCCAGAAGTTGCTGTCAAGAACTGTGAAGAAAGGGCACCTGGTATTTGTGAAAATACGGTTGCAGATTCCTTCTCTGAAACTCAAAATAAAGATCTAGAAGTCGAAAAAGAGACAATTCAAATAAAACCGAAACCCAGAATTCTTTCAATCAAAAGCACCTCTTCAGGTAATTGGTTAGATTATATGATAACATTTCTTGAAAATGTATTTTAGAATAATTATTCCCAAAACACCTCTGGATGGTAGCTCCTGTGTATTCAGGAAAAGAAGATTTGTGTTTCCGGTTCTGCAGACAGAGGGCAGCAGAGCTACAGAGAAAGCCCAGGTCCGATGTCCCCTCCCCAGTTCAGTCTGGGGTCTGTGCGGATGCGCTGTGGGAACCCGTGGCCTTCAGCCGTGGGTCGCAGAGCTCCAGAACAGCCTGGCCCAGGAGCTGAAATTGTTTCTAGAGCGGGAGCTGCAGTGGAGTGCTGTCTAGTCCCTTCACGCTCCAGAGAGTAAAACAGTCATTTCTAGGGCTGAGGTGTAGCTCAAGGGCTGGAGTGCTCGTCCAGCACGCTGGAGTCCCCAGGTTCTCCTGATCGACGCACACGCCCTCAGAAGCCCAGCAGTTACTTCCAGACCAACCCTTTACCTCGATGCATTTGAGGGGAGACAGTTTTGTTGCTGTTGTTGCTTATTGACACTTCCAGGCTCTGTTAAAAAGAGGTCTTCTACTGCATGGGGAAATCTGCTACAATTTGGTGTTCTGAGGGTAAATGCCCGTGTGATCGAGGGTTACGAGAACTGTCCCCACTGTTCCTCTAGACTTCAGGTGAAAGTGGGCTGGGCAGGGACCAAGCCTCTGCGGGGGACATGCGTGGCCTTGTGCATGCAAGGTGAAGGGCTTGGTGTTTCCCATCCACTTTGATTCTGGTTTTTAAGGGAAATATTAGTTGGTGCTAACCTTCCTAAAATTCTTCTTTATATTGTCAGTAAATACTAGAAGTTTACAATTTTCACGTTAGATAGCAATGAAAACATCAAAGAGAACTACTCGAAGGATGTGTTAAAGCAAAGAATGCTAGAATAATGTCTAACGCACCAGAAAAACCTCTATGATTTACCAGTTATGTGAGATTTTGACAAACAGGTTAACAGGTTCCTGAGGTGGAGGTTAAACCCGCTCCTCCTGTCCTGTCAGATGGTTTTGAGGATTTATAGAAGTGTGTCTCCATAGCTGTGAAACACTGCCAAACACGAGCACAAAGCAGTGTGACACGGAATGGCCTGGCTGCACTTCCGGTGCAGGGAGTAGGGCTCCACACAGAGAGAAGAATGACACTGAGCTTGGTTATTGGAAAAATACGAGCATAGAGCAGCTAAAAATTGACCTGAAACAGGCAACACTATGCAAATAGAAATTTATGGTAGATAATTAGCCAAATAATAATCCACTTATGTACGCCCCCAAAAGTTACAGTGAATTAAAATGAATGAAGAAATACTGTGTTTTAACCACAAGGTGGCAGACAGATACTAAGGGCTCTACTTGGGTGTCTAATGTTCTTGGTGTAGGGAAGTGTCAAAATTAGTAGGTAGTCTTATACACTTAAATATAAAACAGATTTTTTTTAAATGTGTAGACTTTTCTGAGCATTTGATGATACTTCTGGAAGGAGAGTTTGGGTATGAAATGTGCGAAGGTCATTATTCTCAGATTCCTTAGGTTGAAGAGAAATGCTGAGGCTGGTAGCCTTTAGATGGAATTTGGCATCTGGAATTTATTAAGTACCTAAATGAATCAGTGACTGTGAATGAGCCATTGATGAAGGAGAGAATGTGGTTTATGAGCTAGTCTCGTCTTTCTCAAAATTCTTAGAACTGAGTATTTTTAATGCAATGAGACACTGCTAGGTAGTGAGTTAAGCTTTATAAAAATACTATTTTACCTTGAATATTTTCTGTATTCCTGTCTTTTATAAAAAAGTTCAATAAAGTTCAATAACAAGATTCTCACTTTATAGAACAACTGTCATGTGATGGTAAAACATATTTTGTGGAATAACAACTGTGAAAATGTGTTTCATACTATGTTTGGTTTTTGGTGCCGGGATTTCACCTGGGGCCTGCTGTGTGCTCTCTCACTGAGGCTCACCCGGCCTTTACTGTGACATTTTAATAACTGCTGGGAAGTCTTACGGACTCGAAGAGTGCTAACTCACTAGTCACGTATCTCTTCCTCCCACGGGCCAGCGTGGTCTTCTTCGTACTGACAGCAGCACTTACCTCTCTCTTACAAGTTTGCGTGTTTGGGATCATCTCCCTTCCTGGAGCAGAACCACTGTCACTGTGTAATTTTGAGGCTACTAGTGTTTTAGGGCCTGGTGTTGAAGACACAATCAAGGTTTGTTGCATGGATCTCCTCATTTTATAGAGGCAAGGTTAGGCTTTTCATTTTATGTTTTTAAAAGAGCTGTGAAAACTCAGAGTTCATAAAGTTGGAGAAATAACTTCAAGTAAAGCCAGTGTATACTGACTGCTTTCGGGGTAGCGGCATTTTTTTAAAAGTGGGAGTGTGAACCATCCCTTGCTTGGGCTGTGCTGGGTCTTGTAGAGCATGGCTGTGGCTTCATCTGAACCTCTAGGGCCACGGACCAAGGGTCATGGCCCCTGGGTGACAGTGCAGTGACCCTCTGATGGCAGGGGAAGCCAGCGTCTGGTTTTTGTAAAATCACCTTGAAGTGTGTGTGTGTTTGTCTGCTGCAGAGAATAACAGCAGTCTTGAAGCAGACGGACACTTTAGGCCTTCACCTCGGCCAAGGAGCTTGTTAAAAAAGAGCAGCCACGTGGAGGAGAAGCAAGAACTAGGAGAAGAGAAGGAAACTGCCCTCGGTGATGACGTGGATTCTGCGCCTTCCTCCCTTCCCGAGCTAGAAGCTGAGAAAGACGCATTCTCTGCAGATCTTGGTCTCAAGGTGGGCTGTTGCTGAATTGTGATCTTGAATTCAGTCCCCTGTATTCCAGTGAGTCTAAAATGCCATCAGTTGTGAATTGTAGCATATTGTAAGTACCACAAAGAAAGAAGAAAATACTTCTGTGTCAGCTGTTACCTACCAGTAATTACAAGTCTCACCCACTTTCAACAGAAGTAAAATGTCAAAATTATTTTGTACTTCTGGGTCTAAATCATGCTGTCTTACATTTTTGTGAATGTGTTTTAGAATTATACACTTTCTGGCTAAGGAAAATATAGTTACTGTCACTCATTTGGTTCAGTTCACTCAACAAACGTGTATTGAGTGCTCCTGGCACCCCTTTTCTGTGGGGTATGCCACAGTGGGGTGAAATGTGACCCTCCAGGTTTTTCATCAGGCATGTTTGTCTCTTGTCTCTGTTTCACCATAGGAAGCAAACTCCCACCTCACACTGTAGAAGGGAAAAGTAGGGAAGACCATCCTTCTCTTCTAACTTGCTTGGGAGCAGAAACTACACATCACCTGTGCAGGCATCTCTGGTTTTCTCTGTGTGTAAAGATGCGCTCCCCAGATGTGATACAGAAGGCCAGAAAGGAGCTAACTCCTTTGTACTCTGACTGGATGAATGACCCCTTCACTTCAGACCTGCAGTGTCAGGAAGCACGATAGATAGCCCAGTGATTCAAATCGCGTCCTGTAGTCCATCTATAGCAGTAAGGCTGACATTCTGACGTATCTGACCCCTCTGTGCTAGTTCTTGATTTGTTCTGAAAAGCCAAAAGAAGGAACCAAGACAATTATTTTATATTCAATGTACTTATCTGGTCAGTTGAATATTACATTAGTTTCCTGCAGCTGCTGTAACCAATTGCCACAAACGGGGAGACCTCCCGCAATAGAAACTGGTTCCTTAGCTGTGAACCCCGGAAGTCCTAAGTCAGGCCCCAGACCTGCAGGGCCATGTTCCCTCAAACACGGAAGAATCCCCTTCTCTTTGGGGGGTTGCAGCAAATCTTGGCATCCCCTGGCTTCCAGCTGCGTCCCTCCAATCCATGCCTTCATTGCCTCTTGAGCTTGGTGTGTGTTTCCTTGGTGCCACTTTCTCTAAAAACAGTGCTGAGGATCTGTCCTCATCCATGTCTTCATCTTAACGAATTATCTCTGTAAACAGTGTTCTCCAAATAAGATGCCCCTTAATTTGGGGGGACACTATCAAACAGGAACAGATACCTAACCTTAAGTACTACTTTCTAGCATTTTTATGTTCTTTCTTTAAAAAAGTATTCCTAATTTTTGAAAAAATGACACCATACTGTGGCAAAGATTAATAAAAGCACAGCTAACCACAGTCAGTCCTGCCACCTAATGGGAAGTCTGCTGTGCTTACTCCCTTTGAGACCTTCTCCTGCGTGGTGTCACCATGTTTGTCTGTTTGTCTGTTAGCATTCATGTTTCTGGTTGTGCTCTTGCTTTGTCTCTTAGCAGTAGGTTGTGAAGTGTTTCTGTGTCGCTGGGGGGCCTGGAGGCTACATGCACATGAATGTCTGTAGCATCGCCCAGGATGTAGCTCTGTTATCTTAATTCTGGAAACTTCTGTTTTAGCCATCTAAATATTCTATAGTCTTCATTATGCAAGCTTTCCTTATGGCCTGTGCTCTGAATCTTCCTTAAATCTTCTGTCTCTTGGATTTCCCGTCTAGGTTCTGTTCTCTTTCTGGATTATGATCTTCGGCTCTTCACTTATCTGTCCGGTCTGTATTCAGCCGTGCTCTCCTGACCCTGCATCTCCTCTTACTGCCTTGCAGCCCATCAGTCACCTCTCAGTCCGTGTAACAAAATACCCAAGATAATCATCTTAGAAGGAAGAAGCTGTATTTCTAGTTGTGGTTTCGAGGTTCCTATCTGTGCTTCCTTGGCCCTTTTGCTACATTGTGGGAGGGTGTGGTGGAGGAGGACTTGCCACCTCGTGGTGGCCTGGAAAAGACAGAGAAAGGAGGGAGCCGAGGTACCACTACTCCCTCCCAAGCCTGCCCTCCTCCCACTAGGCCAGTGCCTGTGGCAAGCACCGTGGGCAGGGCAGCCTTTACCTCATGGCCCTTTGGGCTCATAAGGTCCAAGCCGTAGCACTGTCCTGCAGAAGCCACAGCCAGCTACAGAAAGGATGTGCGGCCTTCCTTCCTCCTGTACCCCTACCTCTTACCTTGGCTCTGAGCGTGGGGGTGGGGCTTATATATGACTGATGCGTAAGTTAACCTGACCTAGTGTGGCTAGGATAAATTCTGCTTGAGCAAGGCAAATTGGGATTTGGTTTGGTAATATTTTGTTAAGACTTCTGGGTATATACTTATGAAGGCTGTTTTTCCTGAAAATGTTAGTAGCAAACATGCACAGACGAGTTAGAGAATACGCTTTCTTCTTTATTTTATGAAAGGAAAATACGTCATTAAAAGTTCATCACATTTTCCTTAAAGGAGAAGAATCACCTATAAAATTATCCAGGCTTGAAATTTCTAGGTATTTTTGATACTCAGATTTTCTTTTCATCAATTTGATAATTTGGGTTTAAGAACTTTACTCATTTCATCGGAGAAGTCAAATTTATTAAACAGTGTTGTGTGCTGGGTGTCTAGCTCAGCAGCACAGCACCTGCCTGGCAAACATGAGGTCCTGGGTTCAATTTCTGGTACCAAAAACCCCCACTGTTGTTCATGATATTCCCTATCCTTTTGATGACTACAAGATTATCATAACAGGCTATCCTTTATCTCTAAAACATATAATTCGTTTTTTGTCTTTTTTATTCAATCTTAGTAGGTACTACTTAGTTTCTTAAACATTTCAAAAATGTAACTTTGGCTTTGCTAATTTTTCTTCTATTATTTGTGTGCAATATCACTGATTTCAACTGATTTCAGTGTTTATTTCTTTTAACTTTCTTTGGATTTGATTTGCTTATCTTTAAGTTGAAAATTTTCACTTTGATTATCTTTTTCTCTCTATTAAAACCGTGAAAGCTATACTTCCTTCTCTGGTCTGTTACAAGTCCAAAGTTTCAGATGCCTTTAATAATCATGGTCATTTCCTTAATTACATTTTCCAATTTCCCATGTATTCCCTTCTTTTGACCAATTGGTTATTTTGTGATAATCAAATGTAATTACAATATTTGAGTCTTCTCTGGATTTACTTTTACTATTGATTATAATTTAGTTTTATCACAGTCCAAGAAATATTTATGATCTCAAATTTTTAAGAATCTTCAATGTGACCTGTGAAAGCTCCATTAGCACAAAGTACACTTGTTCTTCTGGTGTTGCTCTTTCACTTCAGTTGTCAGAGCAGGTTAGTGTTATATACATCTTCTCTGGCCTTACTGATGTTTTGTAGTTGATTTACCAGCTGCCAACGTAGGAAAGTTAGAACATTCAGTTACATCTGGAGTTTTGTCTGTAGTTCCTTTTAGTTCTGTCAGTCTTTTATAGCTTCGTTACTAGGAACATACACATTTATTATTATTTTATTATTATTATTATTATTATATTATTATTACAGTATTTTAGCAATGAAAAATGCCTGACCTGTTTGTATTTATTTTGCAGTTCATTTTATTTGATACTTCATCTTGCCTATGACTAGTGTTTACATAATAGATATTCGACCTTTTCCTTTCAAACGACTTAGGTCTTTTCCTTTAAATGAATTCCATATAGCAGTAGTTTTGTGTCCCTTTTAATCAACTCTGATATTCATCCTTGGTAATTATAATGTTTAATCCACTTATGATTGATTGATTTGTACTGCTTCATCCCAAGGAGTCTCCTCTGCTTCCCCAGATCATTTTAAAATTTTTTTTATTTTGAGACACAGTCTCAATAACTGTCCTGAACCTTGTAATCCCATTTGCCTCAGCCTCCTGAAGCTGAAATTATACACATGAGCTACTGTGCCTGGCTGAATTTTCTTTTAATGTAAATATTTTGACATTTATTCACTGTTTTCTGTTTATCTCCTTCATTGTTCTGTTCCATTGTTACTCCATTCCTGCCCTTTTTTTGGAGATTAATCATTCATATTTTAGATTTTCATTTTGATTTCTTTATTGATTTTTTTAAACTCTCAATGTTTGCATTATATTTTTAATACTTGTCCTGTGGATTACAACAGTGCATCTATAAAAGATCACAGTTGAGTTAAGGTTTTTATATTTCACATTGAGCATAAAATTCTTACAGCAGTTTAGTTGCCTGTGCTCCTTCATTTATTGTAATCTCATTGTCATATATTTTTGGTGTGCTTAGGATATAATCCCCACAAATAGAGTATTATAATTTTTCTTTAAAGAGCTTTTTTAACTCTTTGTCTAAGATTTTTAAAGAATTTTTAAAAATTTATATTTTTCTTAAAGATACATGTGTACAATTTCTGAGGATCTGTATTCCTTCCTGTGGCTCCAAGTCATGATCTTGTCCCTTCAGATTTTTTCCTGTCTGTTTGGGGTTTTTTGTCTTTATATGACAGAGTCTCAAAATGTAGGTCACACTGTAGCCCAGGGTGACTTTGAACTCAACAATCCTCTTATCTCAGCCTCCTGAGTTTTCCCTTCAGTTTTATGAACTTATTTTTTGTTCTTTTCTTATAATGCAAGTTTGTCGGTAATGAATTTCTCAGTCTTTGCTTATCTAAAAAGTATTTATTTTTCTTCATTTCTGAAGGATTAACCCTTAGTTCTTTGTAGGTTTTCATTGTTTCTGGCTTCTTGTTTCCATCAAGAGATCAGTGGTCACAGAGTTGATTATTCTCCTATGTATAATGTGTTGATTTTTTTCTGCCTGCTTAAAGAATTTTTTTCAACATCTCTTTTTCTTTGATTTGCAGCAATTTGAGTACAAAGTGCATAGGTTGGTTCCCCATCCTTGTTCTGCTTGGGGTCAAGATGATACCTTCCCTGAACAGGGAAAGTTTCTTGATTTTTTTTTTTTTTGCTTAATTTTTTACATCTTTCCTTTTGGAATTCCAATTATCCATACATTGATATGTCACTGATCATTGCAGTTTTATTCCTGTTCCTTTAATCTTTATTTGCCTTTGTTTTTCAAGTGGGATAATTTATATTGCTGTCTTCCAGTTCCTTGACTTTTTCTGATCCCTGATCTACTACTGTGAAGACAACCCAGTGAAATTTTATTTCTGTTATGATAGTATTTAACTGTAGAATCTCCACTGGTATTTTTGTGCCTTGTCTCTGATCAGATCCCCTTCTTATCAGCCATTGTGCATATATTTTCTTTGTCACACTTGAACAAGTTTACAGGGATGACTTTAAAGTCCTTTTTTTGGAACTGCCTCATCTGCGTCATCTGTGGTTGGTTCCTGTTGATTGTTGCTTGTTTTCATTGTTGTTTTCCAGAGTGTGAGTCATCTGCTCCTGTTTCTTCCCTCCTCAGTGACATTTGATTGCATGCAGGATGTTACAAATGACAGGAAGATTCTGGAGTCCCTTATGTGCCTCCAAACATGTTTTCTAACAGCCAGGCAACGTAGTTGGGCACAGATTTCCAGCTCTGTCTCCCCGGCAATGCGTGTCAACTTGAATCTCTGTTTATTTCTTTCAGTTTTTGGTTTCTGTGGTTTCACAGGATCCTCTCAGGATTCTTTATTAGTTCTAAACAAGCTAACATTTCTTTGAGCCCAGCGTTGTGTGTTTCCTAGGTAGAGACTGCTCTAAAATAGAGATGACAGGTAAAGAACTAGAATACCTTTTTAGGAACCCCATTTAGTACCAAAGACATCAAGGCTCAGAGGTGCAACACTGTAGTAGCCCCAGGGGCTTAGCCCTCTTGTGTCTCAGCAGTAGACTAATACTACGCAGATTACACAGGTCGGAGGTAGTTTTCATAATGCTATTGCTGTAGAAATCTTGAGAACTAAACTTACGTGGTAAATTTGTTTTTTGGCAACAGGATCCGTTGTTTAGAAGCCCGTCATCGTCCTCCCTTAACGAAAGCCTTGGAAGGTGCTTCCCACCAGGACCTGAGGAGGAGGCCCCCAGAACAGGTGGTTGTATCTAATTACTATAATTTGCTTGTGAATGCTGCATTGCTTAGAACCTCGTTTGTGAGCGAAATGATACTTGGTAAAGTAACAGGGAAAATATATTTCTTTGCTTCAGTTTCAATCTTGACTAATCAGTACTATGTGACTTTGGATGCAGAATGATATCTCCCAATACCTCAGTTTCCCCACTTGTAAGGTTAACCTGTCTGAAAAGGCAGTTGTGAGAGTTTAAGCGATGCGGTCCGTTGTAGCCAGAGGACAAGTGCAGAGCCCGGGTGGACTGCACATTCAGGTGCCCTGTGATCGCTTCCCTGATGTACAGTAGTCTACACAGTGCAACGCACTGTCTCGGACCTTAGTCCAGGTACAACTACATGTGCCAAGTAACAAGCCCCTCTGACCCACGGAGGGATTTTTAAAATGCAGATAATAACGGTATCCATCCACAAGGGCAGTTCTGAGCCTTGAAAGAATAGCAGGCAGAGCACTTGGAAGAGTGCCGCGGGGAGCACGTAGTACACGTGAGGGTTCTTTTCTTAGCGCTGTAACACAGAAGCTAACATGCATGGTCGTTTCTAGGATTCGGGCGAGCAATAGACATTTACTAGGTGCTTGCCGCCAAGTACAAGCTTCTCGTTTTGCAGATGAGAAAAGCTGAAATGCAGAGGTGCTGGGAAACATGCCCAGCGCCAGCCACGAAGCCACAGTCTGAATATTTGGCTCCAGAGTCCTTGTTCTTTCCACTGAGTAAATTGATTAACAGCGCCAAACGGCCCTTAAGGAACTGCACCGGGCTGCCCCCCAAATTGACTATATAACCACAATAAGAAGATGACTTTGAAAGTACTGACCTCAAACAAGTTCCACATCCAAGGCTGTAACAAAGCAGCAGCGCTAGGACTTGGTGACCAAGGTCGGGAGCAGGCCCTGTAGTGAGAAGCGTTAGAGGTCGCAAAGAGCGCAGGTTTCTTTCTGCTACGCATGCGGAGGACGGCGGGATCCTAGTAACAGCATCAACTGCGTAGAAGCGAAATGGGGTCACTAACCAGTTGCATGCTGGGCCCGAGGGCAGCACAGCCTCACCCGCAACCAGGTGAAACCACCTGCACCCTGGCTTTGTCCCCTGTGTGCAGTTACAGTAATTCCCTGTGTCTGCTCCTGTACTGCTAATCGCTGCAGTAGCACGCAAATGCTTGCTTTCCCCTTCACAGCCAGCCTTCCAGCTAAGAACATATACTGTTTCCCCAAAAGTAAGACCTAACTGGAAAATAAGCCCTAGCATGACTTTTTAGGATGCCTGTTTTCTTGTAATATAAGCCCTACCCCCAAAATAAGCCCCAGTGAAGATCATGAGCCAGACTGACTGACGTATTTAGTATGTCTGCTCTGACATACAACAGACATATTGAAATATAAAACAATATATAATTAAATATACATATTGACATAATAAGTGATAATGTAAATTACAGCATAATTCAATATTTGTAAATACCCAAAGCTTGGGCACCTCTTCCAGAGAGGTAAAGGCCTATGTAAACAGATGAACTTGAAACTTACTGCCGAATGACCAATCAGAGCACAGACACATTGAGACATTGCCAAATGACCAATCAGAGCACAGACACGTTGAGATTTACTGCCAAATGACCAATCAGAGCACAGACACATTGCATGGACACCATGTGCACTTCATAACAAGTAGAGGCTGCAGTGTCTAACATTAATCTTTATAACTTAATACAACATATGTTATATATAGCACATGTACTTCATGTACTTATATGAAATAAGCATTTTCTGAATTTTGGTGCCTGTAACTTTTCATCACTTTGGTTACCACTCCTTCTCGTAAGTCTTCAGTTAACACCAGATTTAAATGGTAGATTTAAAGGGAATAAATGTAGATTCTTATGCATGAAAAAAGTAAGACATCCTCTGAAAAGAACCCCCATTGTGTCTTTCAGAGCAAAAGTTAATATAAGACTCAGTCTTTTTGGGAAAATATGGTAGGCTTTAGCATTGAACAAATGTCGCCATCATGGTTATTTGAGTTATACCTCAGCAAGCCCTTTAGTCTGTTTCTTTTGGAGTAGTTATTCCATTCTAATTATTAATGTGTTTTTTTAAATAATTAGTTTTCCCAAATGCTTCATTAAATAGCCATTTTTGCTTTCATAGATCACATTTGAGAAAAACAATTTTAATATGATTTTTTCATCATATTTTACTTTGCAAGAAGAAAGGTTACAGTCTTCTTTTAAAGGAAAGTAGATTCACCTGTTTTCCAGTTTATTAATTCAGAAGGTTTTAGTGCTGGTATTCTTTCTCAAAATAGATCAGAATGGAGAGGTCACTGAACACCGTGATTCTTGTAAATTAAATGAAAATGAAGAAGATGCAATTTTGATAGACTGTGTTGCTCCTGAACTTGAGAAACCCAAGGGAAGTGAGGTGGCCACTGATGACCTTGAAGAAGGCAAGGAGAAGGACAGGCCAGGGCCGGAGGGGGACGTCACAGCTGCTCCCCTGCCGCTGAAATCTCCCAGGACCGCCGGGTCGACCAGCACAACGGCGCCTGCACAGGTATTTCTGTAAGCTCATGCCTTCACAGTGCAGCTTACACCTTAAGATAGAACTTTTAAAAGTTTATTTTCCATATTACGTATTTTTACATTGCCTGTGGCAATCTTACCTTTTGATCATGGTATTGCACTGTGAGGTAGTTCCTACTTGATTCAGTAGAAAAGTTTGCAGCAAATAAAACCCAGCGTTGCCCTGAGGCGTGTGATCAAAAGTTATGGCTTTAAGATAGGTTTCTATAGGTCTTCAGATTGTAAAAATACAGCCGTGTAGACCAATTTCTGAGGTTTTGAGTTAGTGAGATTTTAATGTAACTAGGACATTTTAATGAAAATCTTTGAGAAATGTTTGTCAGTGTCCTTAAATAGGTGGACAGGATCTTTCCTAGAAACATTATAACTGTAAACTTGAGGAACAGATTTGTGTGTGTAGAACTATTCGTCCCAGCGTTAGATTGTACCAGGGTACCTTGCTTTTAAAATTTATGCCGTAGCATGTTCAGTCTCTGTTTCTCTTAAATGTAGCAGTTCTCTCTTGCAGCTGCAGTTAGCTAATAGCTTTTTTATTTATTACTCGGGCAAGTGAGCAGTGGTAGCCGGAAACTGATGGCTGAGCAGGGCTTTCCTAATACAAACCGTAGTTTGGTTTTATCGAAATCGACAGGGAAAGTCACTAAGCCGTGTCCCAAGTCCCTCAGCTGCTGTCCCTGGAGCAGCACCACTGTCCCCTCGCGGCTGTGCCCCCCCTCACTCCCCCCACCGTAGTTCCCACCTTGCACTCTTGTGCGCAGGAAATGAGGCCTCTGCCGTGGGTTCCTGCGCCCTAGAATCCCAGACACCCCACCCCACCAGCGCCTCGCTGTCTCTGGCCAGCCCGCGGCTCTCCCCTGGTTCACTGCACTTCAGCACCATTGACCTTGAGGGGTTTAGTTCAGAATTCTCCACCCGTCGAGACCCTCGTGGAGGCCTTCCCGCTCATCCTCCTCAGCCCTGCTTCTGCAGAGGCCTCCCCAGATTGGCTTCCTCACTGACCGGCCTGCCCCAGCCTCCCGGTCACTGTCACTGTCCCTGTTTCTCTTCATGACTTGTGTTGAGGCGACTGTGGTCCGCAACCCCTCCTTGGGGTCCGCCTCGCCGGAACCTCATACATTGATTTGTCCCCAGGGCCTGCTGTGCTTGGCCCCTTCTAGATGAATAAATAGTACTGATTTCCTCAAGGCCTGGGCTCTGAGCCCAACTCTGACCCCTGGCGGTGAATAACCTGTCTATGGAATTTTCTGTTTATTAGAAAACAATTGAAGACAGAAACAGGAAGAGTAAAAAGTTGACAACGAATAGAGTCTCCAGTGCCTCCGCCAGGTAATAAAGCCATGGCATCACTGACTTAGGGGTTTGCACTCTCAGCAAAACTCCTTTAAATTCAAATTCTATAGAACAGATCGCATCTGACATTACTCCACTCGCTCTTCATTTCCATCTTTTTTTTTTTTTGGTACCGGGGATCGAACTCACGACCTCACGCTTGCCAGGCAGGCGCTTAAGCCACTGAGCTAAATCCCCGGCCCTCATTTCCATCTTTAAAACTCCGAACATGAAAAATTGTCCCAAACGTCTTCAGGCTCATGGTCTGACTAACTAACCAACATGATAGTTACTGACTAACCTGATGAAGGTCCGCACTGCCTCGGCCGTGCTGTGGTGAAGACCACTGACTCCTGAGTCCTAAGCCAGACCTCTGAATCCTTCGAATGTTAACCACAGGAGCAGGATGCGCCCAACTGTCCTGTAACTCAGTGCACCTCGAGCACCGTTTCAAGCCGTCGGGGCCGTTGTGTCCCTGTGGTGACTGCTCACCTTTGCTGCCTTCCCCGGGTACAGCCAGTGTGCAGATGGGTGGACGCCCCCGCGGCCCAGTAAACCGTACTCACCAGGACAGAGAGCAGACTGAGTTTCCCGTCAGCCTGAGAAACGCAGGGGGCTGTTCCTTCTCACTTTGTATTTAGAGTGGTCTGAATAACAAAATGATACAAGGAAACATTTTTTAAAAGTAAATAAACAAGGCCCACTGTATTAATCTTGCTTTCTTGATGTAATTTGAGATGTGGTACTTCTTAAAAAGGCTAATTAAAAACACCTAAAATCAGCAATCACTCTAAAGGTATAAAATTTAAATTACACTAAACAGGACTTTTATGTAGTAAGGAAGATTACTTTTTACCTCCATCACTTTCTTTTTTTTTCTTTTTGGTACTGGGGATCAAACTCGCAGCCTTAAGCTTGCCAGGCAGGTGCTTAAACTGCTGAGCTAAATCCCCAGCCCTCACCTGCATCGTTTCAATGTGATAATAATTTAGTAAATGAAGTTATAATATCCTTCTCAGGTATGCTAGTTCCATATTCCAGCAAGGTAAAGGACTGTTTTGATTGATTTGGAACTTTCCAGGTTAATGACTTCAGAGTTCGTGAAGAAATCCAGCTCTGCAAGGAGAACTCCAGGGTCAGCTGCCTCTTCGCACTACTTAGGAACTTTGAAAGTCTTGGACCAAAAACCTTCACAGAAGCAGAACTTGGAGCCTGACCGAGCAGATCACATAAGGGCAGCCGTTTACCAGGTAAAAAGCAAAGGGTGTTTATCAGGAATGGTGACTAAGCCCCACTTAGTTAAGGCTACCCGTTTTCCAGAGAATAAGGTGACTGTCAGGAATGATGGTGAGTCCTTAACTGAACTGAAAGATTTTCCTTTCCAATGTGTGAACAGTGCAAAGCTGTTTCACTAGATTTTTTTGCTTTAACTGATCACAGTTGTTTTTAAGGAAAGAAAACATGCCAATACAGTTTTTAGAAATACAGCAAAAGCTAAAACATTGTGCAATCCGTATATGTAATAACCTCTTCGTGTTTAAAGTTTGTATTATTTATGGGCAAAAAAGGGTGTTTGAAAATTTTCTTCCCTGTGATTTCATTAGACTTACAGAAAAGGTCTTTCCTAATGTTTACATAGTTTCAATATAAGTCTTTTTGTCTTCTTTGTTATACAAAATAATACACTTTAGGAAATTATACATATGTATTTGAGAGAGAAATGTTAGTATATTTAGCCTTGACATTCAATCTTTGACATTTATATTCTTACCACTAAAGAAGATCATACACATATGACTTTATGCTTCTAATTTTCTTAAGTAATATATAGATTTATTAGATTATTGTTAGGAAAGCAAAAATGATACTAGTTTATATAAAATGTATAAGTTTTATTTTTCCTTTTAAAAGTTTTAATTGACTATTTCAGAAATAAGTGAGAATTGTAATTCATTTGGGCAGTTTTGAATATCATGTAACCTTTTTCCTATTCTCACAGAAGTGGTTAGAAAAGAAAAATGTACATTTACATGAAAAGAACAGAATAAAAAGGATAGAAAGCGAAAATGTAAGGATCCAAAATGAACAGGTATGGAGAAAGAAGGAAGTGCATTTCTGAATATTTAACTTTTGTAAATCAGTTGGTTTTGGAATGATAAAATAACTTGTGTATAAAAGACTTGATTTTTTAAAATTCTTTATAATAGTTTAGTGTATATTTTGAATTGGACATAAATAAAACTGAAAACAGACACACAGAAGATTTTATTTTCCGTGTGTAGAACGGATAGGGCTGACCAGTTATACTTGCGACCACCTGACTCACTGCTAGAAACTGACTTCGGGTAGAACCTGGCCTTGGTGTGAGGAATCCACACACTCACTCCAGTCTTCCTCTTTTCCCCGGGCGTTGTGGAAGTTTTGCAGGCGCACCTGCTCCCCGCTCCTGCGGGCTCCCCTCCCCCTCTGTCCGCTCCCCTCCCCCCGCCCGACAGCCGCACACCTGCTCACTGCTCCTGTGCACCTGCACCGCACCTGCACCGCGCAGTGGGGGTAGGGCGGTCCTCCGTGTTTTCCAGGGCTAAGCAGTGTTTGTAGCAAATACTGGATATTGTAAGATTAGACTGAAGTTAAGTAAAATGCCGCCCTTGCAGTAGAGCCACCTGCATGTTTTCCAGTCCAGCACGGATTTTCAACCTTCAGTGTTTATTTGTGTAGTAGGCACTTTATGTGTCGGCATTATTCAAACCTGGGGTTCAAACCAAAACTCTTCCTTTCTGTGTATCTTTACCAAGTCATCAATAATTTACCTCATACTCTTACGACTTTTTAAATTTTTTCTGAACATTTTACAGTGCCACGCAGATTATTGTAGTTTTTTAATAATATTTTTTAGTAGATCTTTGAAAATCATTGCATTATGCTCATGAATAATGGCCCAATAGCTGATAAACACTTTTAGAAAAGGTCACTTAAAAATGTAGTGAATAATTTGAATAATATTTTTAAAATAAATTGTGTACTTTAAAATTTAAATCCTGTGCATAATGACTTTTTCCGAGGGATTAAGAGTAAACACCTTTGTGTATCTGAATCTGTTTTTCTGGCTGCTTATGCATGCGTATTTATCAGCTGTTGTTTTCTCCAAAATAGAAAAAAGCTGCCAAGAGAGAAGAAGCATTAGCATCATTTGAGGCCTGGAAAACTATGAAAGAAAAGGAAGCAAAGAAACTGGCTGCCAAAAGGAGGCTGGAGGAGGAGCACAAGAGGAAAACCGAGGAAGAGAACGCCCTCAGGAAAGGAGAGGCCTTGCAGGTGGGCAGGGCGTCTGAACATCTCTCCACCCACACGGGAGTACTGGACCCAAAGTGAATGATGAGCCGTGGCTTTGCTTGCTTTGTAATATTCACAGTGAGTAGAAAAAAAACATGATTCTGAACTTTTCCAGGCATTTGAGAAATGGAAAGAGAAGAAGATGGAATATCTTAAAGAAAAAAATAAAAAGGAGAAAGAATATGAAAGAGCAAAGAAACAGAAAGAAGAGGAAACTGTTGCTGAAAAAAAGAAAGAAAACTTAACTGCTGTTGAAAAATGGTAATCCAAAGTAACAGATGTTTTGATAGATTTGAAAGTAACACATCGGGGGTTTTTTTAAACCTATTTGAAGTTTACTGATGCTTCTCAGTTTTATTACTACCAAAGCTATCCAGGGGAAGCTTCATTACCTATTCTCTCTTAACTTTCGAGTGTTTGTTTATACTCTTCTACGCAGGAATGAGAGGAAGGAAGCTTTCTTTAAGCAAAAGGAAAAAGAGAAAATAAATGAGAAAAGAAAGGAAGAACTGAAAAGAGCTGAGAAAAATGATAAAGATAAGCAGGCTATCAGTGAATATGGAAAATGGCTGGTATGTATTATTGTGAGGGCACCCGAGCTGTTAACCTACAGCTCTGCTTGACTGCCCGTATTTACTGTCTCTCCCGGAATCCGTTTCCTCCCCTCGCATGGTTCCTGCTTTCTTTGATGTACTAACTCTGTTAGTGCATCTGCTCCCTCAGCACCCCCTGTTAAATCCCAGGTATAATATTCTTCCTCCGTGCCTTTGTCCCCACCTGTCACCACTGGCCCTTGTGCCCGGTGATCCTTTTCTTGCCTCTCACCTCTGGAGGAGCGGGCCCGTGTACTAATGAGTATACTGGGTTATTTTAGGTGAACTTGGTCATGACCCACAGGAACATTGAATTTCATGATGAGAAATTTATTCTATTTTTAATTTTTTTTTTATATTTCTCATGACCTCAAGATAAAG
Organism: Dolichotis patagonum; assembly: GCA_004027295.1. Lineage (NCBI taxonomy): Eukaryota > Metazoa > Chordata > Mammalia > Rodentia > Caviidae > Dolichotis > Dolichotis patagonum. The sequence continues at coordinate 119,568 of PVJX010002355.1, forward strand.
GTCTTATAGTTGTTTCTTAGCAAGTTTGAGGTTTGAGTGGAAAAATATCCAGCTGGCTTTTACCTTATTCAAACATGTGGTTGGACAACAGGGTAATTGTTGACATGTTTGAAATGTGAATTACAGTAAAAGAAACATTGCCATTAATCTCCTCAAAAATACCCTCACTTCCACCTGGTGAGCGAACTCCTCCCTCGTTCTCGCCTCCGTCTGAAGCTGTTAAGAAGTCTTCTCTGCAGCCTGCAGTTGTGCCATCAAGGCTGCCTCTGTGCCCCAAACTGATTCTAAGCGTTTACTGTCGTGGTCTGTTTGGGGAAGAGCCAGCAGTTCCACAGCGCCAAATCCAGTGAATAAAGAGGATGAAGATGCAGTGAAATGTTCCTGTGAGCTGTCTTGTCATTGGATGGCACTGCAGAGCTGAATTCACTGTATCTTACCACACCTCATACAGACAAACACAAAAGGAGGTCTTCTAGAACCACCAGAGAAAGTGAAAAAGAGGATGGAAGTGCTTGAAGCAAGGTGGAGTATTTCAAAGGGGATTAGTGGCAAAGTGTCTTTTACAGTAATCCATTTTCTTAAACATTCATTGTATTTTTTGAGCACAGCTTGTATAGCTACATATGGTTTCAGTATATTTATCTTTACAAAAGTTATTTTTGGTGATGTTAACTAAGATGCAGTTTTCTATTTTAAAATATCAAGACACATTTGTTAATTTTTGAATGAACAGTATTTTACACAAGCACATAGAAACACATTCGCGTGAGCAGTTAAGGCGTTCACATCACTCGGCAGTCTGAAGTTGGTCCTCAGTCTACCCAGTTGTTTCTTATCAGACTCTCTGAGATCATGGCTATTGCTAGTTAAAAATTACCATACAGGTATTTCTCTGGTTAGTGTTGAGTTGATCAGCTTTTCATTTGTAAAACACTTTATATATTTTTTTCTGTAAACTGTCAGTTTGTTAGCTCTCCATCTTTCCCTTGAGCTGCTGCTGTTTTTCTTACTGATTTCTACAAGCTTTTTTGTGTACTAGGGAAATCAGCCTATCGTTTCTCATACAAGGTACAAATGTATTTTTCCCACTGTGTTGCTGACTTCCCATCTTTGTTTATAGTGTTTTATGCCATGAGGAACTTTATTTCTGGGTCTAATTGTAGTTGAAAAGTTCTGCTCTGTAGTTGGAAGTTAATCTCCCATTTTTCTCTAATGACTTTAATATCATAATGTCTTAACATTTGCTGTACTTAGAATTTACCCTAATGCATGGGGAGAAATAGTCCAAGCTTATTTTCTAAATCTGTCTTATGAAAGAGCCTAGGTTTTACTCATTGGCTTGAGGTGTTGTCTTTATTCAGTGATATATCCCGCATTTGCGGGTGTGTTTCTTGTGTGTGAATTCCGTTGGGTGGTTTAATTATACACATTCCACTACCGCACTGTGTCATTGTTAGGCATCTGTGTCTGCCTATCTGCTTGAGTCTCTGGCTGTTCTTGTTTATGTTTCCACATAAACTTTGAATCAGCAGTTGCTAAAGAGGTGCAGAAAACCTAAGTGAGGTATTTAAGCATGAGATAAAAGATGAAGCACTTAGGCATTTTCTTGAGAAATGGGCAAGATCAAAATAAAGAAAATTTTAGAACTATCCTGAAGGACTCAAGATAATAGAACAAAACTCTTAAAACACGTAACATTAAATAATGTTACGAAGGTATCACTTCCTGTGGTAACTTAACGCAGTCGTAATTTTAAAAAACCAAAAATTGCTATTGTTACAAGTTGACCTTGGTATTGTAATTTCATGCAGAGAAATAGCATAAATATATGATCAGAACTGTTCACTATTTGAATGAAAAAGGTAATGTTCCAACATGATTTCTTTACCTTATAGTCTTAATGCTTCATTCTAAAAAAAAGATAAAAATATTCTTATGTTAAGAAGATGTATCCCAGCACTAGTATCAATTAGGGTAATTAAATGTAAAATAATTTTAAGTTTTACTTCCATTTTTTTTGAATGGAATAAACTTTGGTTAATGACTGCATCACAGTTAGGTCATACTATTTTTGTGTATAGTACCTAATTCCTCATTCTCATTTGTCCTATGGAGAAAAAAACAACTCACCAAACACTACAGACAAAATACCATGAAATGTAGTTAAACTTCTATAATAACACTACCAGTAAACATTTAAATGCCCAACTTATTACTGATTTAACTCTCTCTAGTCAAGTTGAATTATTTTTGCAACAGGATAGGAAGTTCCCTTGTGTGGTAGTCTATTGACTTCAGAATTTTATGCAGTTATCTAATCGTTTCACAGTTTTAATGAACAGCCTCCATCGTGCTGTATGTGTGTGGTGAGTGGCTGCCCTCAGGGGAGAGTTACAGCTAGAGACGAGGCCACATCCCTTCCTCATGCCGAGCCCAGGTTCATTCGGTCTTTAATGAGAAGATGATCGGAAGTGCAGGGGCACACACCCGAAGCCCAGCAACTCGCAGGAGGGTCAGTGGCACCTGGAGGCCGAGGCCAGCCTGGGGACGCAGCAAGAGCCAGCCTTGAAAAAATAAATAAATAGATTGTGCCATTCAGTCTTCTACAGATGACGGTCAGAAAGACTTCTCAACGCGTCTTTTAGCTGTTACTAACACAATGCTGCTGATTTCTGTTAGTTATGAGGGTCAGCGGTTGCTTGTGTCAGGTAGGAAGCTTTCCAGCATCGTGCTGCTGAGGTCAAGCGTAGACACGCCCGAGATGGACTCGAGCGACCGCGAGGCAGTGCAGATCTCGCCCCACTGTGTCATTCTTGGGACGTGTTATCCACATGCTGGTGAGAGGTGCACGGTCGCCCGCAACCCCACGGGGCCTTGCGTCCCGGCTCCGGAGTTGTCTAAGGGTTTGCTGCTGCTGCTCTGTGGGGAGGATGGGGAGGTTACCAACACACTTCACAGTGTGAGCCCACACGTAAGGACGGGGACAACCAGGCTGAGGACAGAGAGACCAAGGCCCCTGCCAGCGGATAGCGCAAACACTGAGGTCAGCACTCAGGTTCCACGCGAGTCCGGGTCCTCGGCCCTGTGTTGGAAGGAGGCTGTACAGGGAAAATGAAACGGTTCTGAGATTCACCTGGTATGGGAGAACTGTAAAAATACAAAGGACATGTTTTAAATAACAGGAAACAGGATTGTTCCTGTCAGACAATAAAATACAGATGTACCATCCCACTGCTCAGCAGAGAAGCATTTCCCTACTCTCTTCTGTATGCCGGTCATGTGGACTCTTAGGGAGAAGCCCCCACGCTCACTCCTGTGCTGGCACTGTGGTCCAGCTGTGACCGGGTCCACCTCTTTCCGGCCACACCCCAGGCAGTGCTGCTCCCGATTCCTGCCCCTGTGTCCTCCTCACCACGCCCACACAGGTGTCCTCCACTGCTGCTCTACCCTGGCTTCTCTGAGCCATGCCTTTGACTTCCCAGCCCTGGGGCGCTGGCTCCCTGCCGCCAGCCGCCCGGCCCGGGCCATCACACCGCCCTCGCTCTCCCCCTGCCTCCTGGCCTTCTCTCTCCTCCCCTGGTCTGGTCACCTCCGTTTGCCTGAGTTCTGAGCCCCATGATGCAGTTCGTCTCCCTTTTTATTCCACCTGCTGCTCCCCCCCACGCCTTCGCCGCCAAGTTCAGTCCCGCTGGCTTCTGCTGCTGCCCCTGCCAGCACCCCCAGCTCTGCCTGGGTGCCCTCCTCCCAGGCCCCCCAGGTGGCTTCTTACCCTGCAAGCTGCATTGTCCAGTGACTTTCCCTAAATCTACTTTCCTTTCCTTTCCTCCTCTTTATTCTTCCTCATAGCAGGGGTTTTGTTTTGTTGGTTTTGGTTTTGGTTTTGTATTTGGTTTTTTCATGCTCTATAGAAATTCACACCGTTTGGAAATTTTGGTTTTACTTGTTATCTGTCAGTGTGAAAGTTGTCTGGGGGGCCGGTTTGTCTGTGTGTCAGGATTTTGTAGTCTGTCATAGCTAGGACCGTGCTTAACAACTGAATGAACACACAGAAACAAGGCAGTAGAGGCACAGCCGGGTCGGAGGCCGTGAGGCGCCTCGAGAGCTGTGACAGGGAGGATGCGACCCGTGGTGAGGTGGCACAGGTCAGTGGAGGCCTGTGTCAACCGCTGGGCTTATGTGACATCTGACATAAAATCACTTCAGAGCACTGCCTTACAGCAGAATAAACTGCAAAAGAGTCAACGTGGTAAATACAGAATGCCGAGAGAAAACAATTCACTGCTTATTAAATCTCATGGGAATACACTTGCTTTTCTAAATGTAGAAGAAATCATTCAAAGTTGAACAGCACAGTTACCGAGTTTAGACTTGCTGCACGTCGGCATAAAAGTCAGAGTAGCCACTTGCTGGCGGCTGAGGTCCCACAGCTGCTTCAGAAGCAAACGAAGGTGTTCATAGAGCAGCGCTGGGTTTGAGCGCACAGAAGTAGTGACCGCATGGCCACCTTCAGCAAAGCCTCGCTGCGTAAATGCCCTTGTGCCCCTGCTGGACTTCAGCGCTCGCAGGCTGGGCTGCACCTGCCTGTCCCGATAGGGCTCATGGACACGAAGACTTAGGCAGGACATTTCCCAGCACACAGCCCAGCGCCTTCCAGTAGAAATTCTGAAAACCCTTGGAGTCAGACTGCTCTTGTATGAATATGAATGCGTGGGTAACAACAGCCGCGGGGGACGCACTGCAGCATCCCTGCGGTCAAAGTCAGAGTGAGGAGGAAGCGGGTGGGAGACATGGGAGGGAGCGGTCATCCATCTAAAACGCGGCCGGGTACCAAATTTTCTTTCAGGGCAAATGGCAGGTGGGTGTGTTTTAAATCCGTTGGTCTTAGTCTCCTGTGGTTGAAACACTTCTAAGTACACATTTTAAAGAAGCTAAGAACTAAAAAGATAAAACATTTGAAGTAATTATTTGAAAATTCAAAAATTGCTAAAAATTAAAAACACTGATGCTCGGTTAGATGGGCCAAGTAACACAACAGAAAATGTACAACATGAGTAAAGAAACGTTTGAAAATATTTCTGAAGCTCAGTAATGAGTACAGAAATACTAAGCTGAATTTGCAACTGTTTGTAAAATACTTGGATTATCCTGTTGGTCTTAGTAATTTACTTCTGAGAAATCATTCTCAGAAAGTCATCTTCCAATCATTATTATCTTTCTGTTACAGGACTGTAGGGCTTTTTGTCCTGTTTTAATTTTAATATTTAAAAGAGGAAGTGACAATACCAACTGATAGTTTACCTGTAAGTTAGCAACATTCCTTGGCTATTTCTTCATAAACGACTAAACTAGGGAACAATGCAGAAGTAGCCTACAGTGGATTATTTTGTCCCTCAGCAAATAACCTGATTTGAAAATAACGTTCACATGGTGTATGTGAATTCATAGTTTTCTATTTTTTTCTTTAGGAAAAGAAAGAAAAGCAGGAAAGAATTGAGCGAAAACATAAGAAACAGCATTCCTTTCTGGAAAATGGCATCCTGCCTCCATGGAGCCCTCCAAGCAGAGCTGTGTTCTCAAAAGTGTTTTGATAATTTTAGTTCTTGTGTTATTTATCAATTCACCAATTTTAGCCATCAGTTTAAAAGCCATTCATCCAATCCCTTATGGTTACAAGAATGTATTGTAAGTAAATTCCTAGTCACTTACGCTGACACTGGAAAAGGTATTTTGGAGTTTAGTCAGGGAAAGTATTTTTTCAACTGTAGATAAACTGCCTCAAGTGAAAAGCTCATCATTAGACCGCTCCTGCCATTAAGATAAATAAAGGTTTATCGTGTCCTGGTAACATTCAGAGAGAGGTGATCCATGGTCACTGTCACTAAACTCTGCATGTTATTTCTGTATGTTTAATCTCAGTTATCAAAGGGGCCTCATCCGGGAATGATAATCAGAGCACTGATTCAGTTTGTGGGTGGTTGTGCGTCAGGGTTTCCGTGAATGGCCCCTGGGCGGGATCTTCCACGTACGCTCTTCTGAACCTGATCTAGCTCATCTGCTCTGTGCTAGCTAAGTGTGTGGACAGTTGGCGCAGTAGCTCCGTAGGACTGCGATCTGCAGGCGTTTTGTTTAAGACTGTTGCCTTATGCTTTAATGTGAATGCACTTTACCTGTTCAGGCTTAAATGACAATCGTAGTCACCTTATAATTACCTCACTTCTGAAATGTTTCTTTCTGAATTCATCTCGCTTTGTTTACTATTGCAGTGATACCAAAAGACATCAGTTTCCTGATAGTGACACATTTGTACACTAGTTACGCAAAGCGCACAGGCGCGCAAGGCATTGTTGCATCCTTTTCTGCTCTAAAGCCATGGGTGATTATGAGAGCACCCTTCCTAACTGACCTCGGGTCTCATGGCTTACACTTAGAAGTCAGCTGGACAGGACAGTACATTTGTAGAAAATAGCTGAAGAACTGTTATTTATTGACCTGATGTCTCTGTATCCTTGTATTAACTGGACTCATACGTGACCTGGTCATCTACTTTAAGACGAAACAACTGTCCGCTCTCAGACTCGAAATGCTGTGTTAGTCAGTAGTGCGACATGGAGCCAGTGAGTGGATGAAAAGAAACAGCGCCTGCTTGTGGACCACCTAGATCTTCTGAGCTGAGACTGTACAAGTTACATCTGTTCAGGGTAGGTGTTGTTAACCGCATTTCGCAGATAGAAACACCAAGAAAACACTCAGAAAAACCAAGTAACTTGCCGTACAAGTGATGCACGACTGGGTCTGGCCCAGATCTCACTGACCACCCGAGTGTGTGCGTCTCTTCCCGGAACCTGCTCCCTGGGGCTGCAGAGATTGTGTCGTCAGTCAGGACTTCTGCATTCGTCAACTTGGCAAGCATACCGTAACTCTCAGAGTCCAAAATCCTGTATTGCTGTCCGGAGATTTCTATCCCGGAAGCACGGCTGCTGGCCTTAGAGGCAGTGGACTGCACTAAACCTGTGAGCTGAAATTTCAAAGAGTTCATAAGGTTTAAGAAGTTGGACATCTTGCATCAAGTAGTAAGATGACGGAAAACTCAGTAATTGGAGGAGTGTAGGCATCGAGATTTCAAACGAATTTGAGGAGGTTTCACACAGCCTTTTGCTGCAGTGCAGTGCAAGATAAGATGTCATGGATTGCTCTGTAAGATGCTACCGTGGAAATAAGAGGGAGTTTGTAGATAAAACTAGAAGCCTTTTTATGCTGCCAGAACTAGGAGAATTCCTCGTGCAGTTGCAATGGTTACTAGCAGTAGGCAGCATCTGCATAAGATTCCGGAGCTTTCTTAGTCATCTGTGTGTGTCTCGGTGCCGAACACAAGGCCTTCCCGGAGAGCTTGTCAGGTGTTTCTTACAGTGAGTTGAATATTCAGAGCTAAAGCGATACTTACAAATTCCAGATAAAAACAGGAAAAGATGCAATACTTTTGGGAAACAGAGGCCATCAGTGTATCATAGATTTCATGTGATGTACCTAAACTTCCTGATCATTTTCTTTCTACATTATTGTATCGAATGGCTTACTATTATTATTAAATTGCGAGAATTGGATGGATTAATTAAGATGAGAAGGACTTTGACACAACATAATGAGGATTTAATAGTCATTGTCGTCATTTGCTGTTTGAGCCCTGCATTCCCCGTTTGGTGACTGAGACGTTAGCACAGGTTGACAGTGGTGTCCCAGCATTCTGTGTCTTCGGACCGCCAGTCCAGGCGGTACTACCCTGGGCTGCCTTGCAGTGGCCCCTCAAAAGAAAGCAAAGTTCTGACTCCTGAGTGTTGCTTGTGAGGTAAGAAAGTAAGAAGCCCGCAAAAACAGCAAGCCATTGCCCTCCAGTGCAAGCGGGGACCTTTGTCATCGTGATAATGTGTGGCTTCCTAGTCAGCCGCCTGTGCTCGCCTTGCGCTGGTTACCTGGGTGAACGAAATCGCATCTCCTGGAGCAGGGTGGGGAGCTGGGTGCAAACTGGCTGCCGTACTGTTGTTTACCTTCTGCAGTCCAGAGCCTGGTGATACCCTTTGAATGTATTTGTCTGTTTAAGGGCTATGGTTTTCCCATATTTCCTTAGACAGTGTAAAATATCACCGTAGATATCTCTCAAGTATTCATTAACTTATAATAGGAGGTGTTTCATTCAGATTAAGAACAGTACAATCTTGTTACCTAGTTTTGTAAATTACATGAAGCACTTGAATGCTGAGATTTGAAAGAAAATACGAATTTTACATATATTTTTAAAGTTACTGACAATTTCCTTTGGAGCATATTCGAAGGTAAATTTAAATATTAATATGAAATGTAATCAAGGACCTCTTATGCATGTGCCTCCATAGTACCAAACAAGGCGTACCAGGTTAGATTATTAAGTATCTTACATTGAATTAGGTGTCCAAAGCTAAAAAGATACTTTATCTACACATAGAAATCTTTACATGCAATTAAAGTTATAACAAAGAAAATGGTAATGTTACATAAATAAAAAGAGCCAATATGCCACTTTAGATCATAAAAAAGGTTTTTAAAATAACAACTGTTCATGAAATAACAATATTCTAGAGGTTTATATTTGTGTCGTACTTTGAAAATGTTAGTTCGTTTTTGGTTTAAATTTTTCAAAACCATTATTTCTGTCATCAAAGCAGTACGAGACAGTAGTTAGATACAGAGTTGCATGTTCCTTATTGTGATCTAACTACGAATCTCAATGGGATTTTAATGATTTAATCTAGTCCAAACACCTTACTTCTACGAACCAGTTTTCAACAACTTTTGACTGCTCACACAAGTATCAAACTTCGGGATTCCCATTAGTCCAGTTTGATAAAACATACCTCAGACAATAATCTGCTGAATCTCCATGCTGTCTTTGGTTTGCTGTAGTTGTTGTTAATTTAATGGGTTGTTGTTCTCATGTCTATTTTCTTTTCCCTCCATCACGCTACCCGTTACCGTCCTCCAGATCCAAGCTGTGTGGAGGCTGACACTGATATTTAAAATGCAGAAAATAGGGAAGGTCCTTAACTCCCGAGTCATGGATTGGGCAACAGTAGAGAAAAGGACGTTCACAAAAGGGGACAAAGCACACGTTAGCCAAAATCATTCCCAAAAATAAGCTAGTACAGGAATTGGCTCAGATTTTAATAGTACTGTATTGAAAGCTATTTAAACCCACATCCTTCCATTCCACAGAAAAGAAACACATTATCAACTTTACAAGTTACACTGGTTCCTAGAATAATAAAACATTGCGTAAATGCTAAACTGAAGGATTCTCTGAACTGTTTTACTTTATAATGTGATCATGTTATTTTGGAATACATGTGCTATATGTTCTTGTGTAATGTTAATTTAGGTAGAAAAGATTCTTAGTGTTGAATTTATGATGGTTCAGAAAGTAATGGTGAAGGTGCATTTGATGGCTACTTTTAGGTAACATGTTTTCATGTAGTAATTTATTAAACTATTCAAGATTTATTTTGCTGAGTGATACTGTTGTGGCTTGTGTGCCAAAATTTCATTTCATAATGTAAAGAAATGTGTGGGTTTTCTTTGTACACTAAAGATAAAAACAAATCATACTATGTTGTTATACCTTTAATTAAAAACAAAAGGATAGAAAACTAGTTTTTCATCTGACATTTGGATTAGGAATCTGATTTATCACTACACAAATTATAAACATAATTGTAAGTGACTTGAAAATGCAAATAAAAGTCACACATGCTCCTATATCACAAACCAGGTTTTTCCTCTCAACAACGTATGAGCATTTTTTTTTTTGACAGAAGATCTCACTAAGGTTTTGATTTGCCCAGACTGATCTAGAGCGTGCAGTCCTCCTGCCTCAGCCTCCAGCAGTGCTGATCTTACAGAAATGCACCATCTGTCACTCCTGGCTATAGCTGTCACGCTGAATCTGTTTAACCTATTGGATCGTTTGCTTCCTACTAGTGTTTATTATCATAAATAATGTGACAGAATTATTATCCTTATAGCAAATATCCTTAGTAAAAGTGAACATCAATTATAAAATTAAATAAAAATGTGTAATATATTAAAATGCATTCAAACATTTTTTATAGAGTCAGAAAAGTCATCAGGCTGTGCACCAAAGTCTGAGATAATCACTCAGGAAACAACACAGGGGAGTCCGCTGAGGTGCCTGCACCAGGGAAGAGGTGTGGGCTGGGTTCCACACCCAGCACTGCCCAGAAGGGAAAAAAGAAATGCTATGAGTCATGTTTTGTAAGATCATGGAAATGCTAAACATTACAAAATTCACAAGACTAAAGGCCTTTTCAAACTTCTAGAATTGCAAGGCATAGAATGGGGGTAGTTGTTTATGCATACAGAATTTTACTTTTTGCAACGTGGCGAGTTTTGGATACTGGAGGCACAGCTTTGTAAATGTACCTAATATCACGGGTCGATATGCTTAAAACTAGTTCAGATGGTAAATTTATGTACATTTTCTCACAGTTATAAAATACACCGCTAATAATAATACTAGTAATTCTTGTTGCCCTTCCTTACAGAGCTCTTCTTTTGCTCTGACCTGGCCAACTCACCCATCTCTGGGACTCTGCCCTGATTGAGTTAGTCGCCAGGAGAATGTGCTGTGCTAATGGACTGAGAGCCAAACCGAATTCGAGAAATGGTTTAAGCAAATCTTCTAATAATCTTTCCTCTTACGTATTTTTGTAGACATTCTTACCCACTTAATTTTTGAGATTAGCTTTAGAATTTTTGTTTTGGTCTTTATTTTAAAGGGGGTAAAATTAAACACAACAAAACAGAACGGGACATAAGAAAGCATACATTTCAAAGCTAGACAACCAGAGATCTTCACTATCTGTCATATTGTCTCTTGTTTTCTTCTAAATGGTTGACCATATCTTTGCATACAGGGAGTTCATACTAAATAACATAGCCAGTCTTTTCATAAGATGTGTAGTTCCCTGGCTCCCACTTGCTAAGGGGGGGGCACAGGATGGGGGACAGGACGATGTGAGATGTTTGATTCTCAGCCTGCCTGTTGGCAGGCTCACAGCTGGCCCCCAGAGAGGGGAGGAGCTCCTTGTTCCCCCGGCACCCGGAGTCAACCACATGGTGCAGGTTCCAAGGCACCAGGGTCTGTCCCCTGCAGGCCCCTTAAAGTCCGCCATACTCACCTGCTATTTCTTTCTGATGAATTGACCATTCCATTTCCAAAGTTCTGAAATGGCCAACAGACCACAGAAAGAATTCTCTTTAGGCTCCCGTTTGAAACCAGCAGCTACAGCAATCTGCTGGCCTTGCTTCGGGGCCAGTGCTTTTGTCCTTTTGAGACAGGTCTCGCTATGCAGTTCAGGCTGACCTTCAGCTCACTTTGTAGCCCAGGGTGGTCTTGAACTTGCAGCAATCTTCCTGCCTCAGCCTGTCAAGTGCTGGGATTACAGGCGTGCGCCACCATGCCCGGCTTAGCTTTAGAGTTCTTTCTAAGTTTTGAAAATCAAATCATATTAGGTCTTTTGGGAGAACTGCAGTAACTACGTACAGTAATAAACTCTGGGTTTGAAATAGAGTTGATGAGACCAGTCCTTAGCCGAGGTTTATTCCTGTTTGGTCAGATCTGTGTTCACAGTCACATAACTTTTAAAAAAAGTCAGGAGCTCACGGGGATCCTAGATTGTCTTGGAGAAGGGGCGCCTGTGACCCCCAGCACACACCTGCGGAGAGTGATTGCGCTCCTCTCTGCACGATCTCTTCCTCCATAATCACTGCCACTGAGGACTTCTGTGCCATCAGTGTTGTCTGTTTCTCAGTTTGTATCAGGAATCCTTGAGAGCAGGAACTCAATTTTGTACATCTTAATATTTCTATTTATTGATGGACGCTGGGTAGATACTCTTTCAGTGACAAAATAACAAACAAATATAGTTTGTAATGAACATGTGTTTATATAAACAAGAACTCTGGTTTGATAACATTGTAAAAATGCATATTAAAATACTGTGACAAATTATGAGTAAATGCTAAACACATCATTTTTTTCAATTCCAACAAAAACTAACATTTTCAAACTGGAAAATAAAATGGGGTGTGAATGTATGTATCCTCACATTAGGTTGGAAAAGAAAATAAGATCACATATATTCTGATATGCACAACTAGTAGATTGAGCCCAGTTTAGAGAAATGCTTTCTTTCTTGCTGTTCCTGCTTTCCTCCTTTTTGTTTCTCAAGAAAACAAGGGAGGAAGGAAGGAAAAAAGAGGACGGGAAGGGAAGGAATGGGAGGGAAGGGAAGGGAGGAAAACTGAGTTAAGGTTAGGGTTAGGACCTGGCAGGGGGAAAAAGTGATACACGCGAACTTTGCTGGCTCCTGCAGTGTGCAGGGCCGTTCCTCAAGAGCGACATCTCTTTGGCCGGAACTGAAATTTGCATTAAGCCCAGATGCGACACTGAAGCCAGGCTGCCGCAGTTGACGCTGGTGAATGGATTGCTCAGCTGCAGGTGGCTGGTTTTATGTGACTTCACCTAGAACGCAGAACTCTACCTCTAAGGCTTGTGAATACCATCTCCTGGCAGATTCTTCCAGGAGCTGCGGGCTCTGCACCCCGCAGGGAGCAGCTCCCCACCCTCCTCTGCTGTGACCTTAGGGAGGAGGTGGGGACAGAAATGCCCAGTCCCTGCCCACCAGAATTTATCTTTGGGTCAAGGGAGACAAAAGCACCATGAATGCATTTATAAATACAACAATTCCGAGTTCCTATAAGTCCTGTGAGGGATGTAAAATAGCTTAATTATAGCATTGACCAGGGTGTAGAAAGTTTTTTGTGTAGCAGTAAAATCTGGAGAGGCTCCTCTAAAGAAATAAGGCGGGAGCTGAGACCTGAGCGGGTCAGAGGCTGCCCTGGGCCCTAGAGAGCGCTCCGGCAGGCTTGGGGAGGATGGGCCCCAGCGAGGAGAGGA